>JAYJMB010057932.1:0-27139 GCA_036873735.1 Pouteria campechiana | reverse complement strand
GCCCCGAGGGGATAGTCCCAGAGGACAAAACCGTGCGGGCTGCGGCCCAAAGCGGACAATACCTCGGTGGGAGGCCAAGGCGTGACAATGGGGGAATCAACGTTTCAATGCAATATTTTAGACACATTAACTGAAATTTATTTGGATGGTCTACAAAGTCCAGGGCTAATTGAGATGATAGGACCTATGGTTCGGCATGATCAAACTTGCATCGATGGGGTAAAATCAGTCTTATCTTGGTTGGTATCTTCAGCTAGAATTTTAATGGAATTAATGTTAAACATAAATGATGCAATCCAAGGGTGCACATTTCGAATCGTTAAAGAACTAGATGGCTCGTGAAATTCCAAAGTAAATGGATTGCATAGACTTGGAGATGATTGAGAAGCCTACACGATAGTATGACATGCATTTTAAGATAGAAATTATTAAATGAGCAATTTGGTAATTTTTGTCAAATTATTAAGTGTTTTGGTAAAATGGTATTTCCAAACCACAATATTCATTAGAAAATTCATCGCAAAATACTAAAATTAGAGTTAAGAAATGTGTCAAATTCCACCCAAGGTAATTTGGCCTTTGGTTCCTCTACCCACTAGAGGAGGTGAAGGCAAAACTTCATTTGACCTTTAATTTATCTACTTAGCAAAAGAGGTGAGAAATTTGCAAAACACACTCAAGTAGCAGAGGTGAAGGCAATCTTTGATTCCTCTACCTACTAGAGGAAGTGAGAATTTTGTAATTCACTTCCAAGCAGCGGAGGTGGGAAAATTGCAATTTACACCCAAGTAGAGGAGGTGAAAATTTTATAAAGCACTCTCAAGTAGCACAAGTAAGCTCTCCAAGCCTATAAATTCCCCCTTCCTCTTTCATTTGAGAGACAAAATTTTTGGATTGAAGGCTTTGAGAACTCTTTAAGAGGTTGGTGTCTTCCCTAATGCCAGAGGCTTTTAGCCTATTGGATATTTACTCTTCACGAGGTGGGTGCCTCCCCTGAAGCCAGAGGCTTTTAGCCTACTGGATATTTTTCTTGGTGCCTGAGGGCACTCTGCCATGGTTTCACCATGGTACACACGTGGGTCTCACCCACGTTGTAGTAATGGTGAGTCCTACATGATTAATAGATAACAAGATGTTGTCGGATTGAACAGTTAAAACATACTTAAATTGGCAAAACACTAATTAAACCTGAAAAATGACAGAGTTGTTCTGGAAGACTACCCATGAAAACCAGGGAGATAATGACACATGCCCTACCCATTATCTGAAAACTGATTAGAGATTATTATTAGCATTAATTACTGTCATTAGTGCTTATCATGATTATGCTTAATCAATGTAACCTGACTCTACAATCTTTCATATGTTAACGACAGAGATCGTTCACTTTTGGTTTTCCATAGGATATTAGAAAACACCACTCACCCAGTCACCCAAATGCATAAGTCTAGGACCGAGTCATTGAATCAAACCTTAGCAAACATCACCCACCAAGTTATTCAAAAGCCTAAGTCTAGGACCGAGTCACTAAGTCATGACTCACCGAGTCAAACTTTAACAAAACCACTTCAATCAGCTAAACCCAGTCTTCCTGGTCTACTTTTCTTAAGTTTCTCATGGGCAATTGAGAGAGCTGAGCTAAATCCAATCATACTGGTCCCACTCTTCTTAAGCTTCTTATAGGCAATAGAGAGAGCTGAGCAAAATCCAGTTATCCTGGTCCCCCTCTTTTTAAGTTTTTCATGGGTAATTGAGAGAGTTGAGTTAAATTCAGCCGTTCTGGTCTTACTCTTCCTAAGTTTCTCATGGACAATGTGAGAGAGCTGAATCAAACCTAAGTTACCTATTTTCTTCTGGTTTCTTTCAGGTTTAAATATAATAGAGATTACCCGGTCCTGAGTCCTTCTGGGATATACTAATTAGGTTGCAAACCATCTACTGTTTCTATGATTTTTTATAGTCTAAACAGTAGAATTCCTTCTGGGACAAATTAATTGGATCAAAATACTCATTCTTTAGGTTGACTCAGAGTCTAGCAACCTAGTGTAGAGCCGTGTCATCCTTTCTGCCTCTTGGCTTGAGGCGATCTATTAAATTTCAAGTCATTGCAATATGCTTGGCAATTCCAAAGGCAATACGTTTATTTTGAGAGAGAGTATGTTTTATCTTTGATCTCTAAGATGCATTTTATTTTTCCTTTTAATTAAGGGTTTTCTTCCATTGTGGAGATGTAATTATGACCACTTGTGGTCTGAGATGTGAATATGCAATTTTCTGATGTACACAACAAGTGTAATTAATTAAGGACAATTAATTAATAAAAGTAAAAATCGTTTGATTTATTTCAACAAATGACAAATCTTTATGTTGTTCCATTTTTGTTTTATTTTCTCTTTTTGTACTTGTTACAGATGACCACATTTCATTGCTGCTGAGATTTAAACTTCATTATCAGGTACACGATAAGCCCAACAACTCATTAATTGGTAGTCAACCCCGGGAGACGCGGCTTGAACCCCGCCTCGCGAAGTTCATTTCCGCTATTTGCAATATCAGCATGATGAAGCAGCAAATGCTAGAAATAGGTAGACTATTCATTTAATGTGAATGTATGTCTTTGATGAGTGCAGTATGCAAAGTCTGTCCCCTTAATTGTGTATTGATTTTCCCACATTTAATGGAAGTTAGCATCATTATCATGTGGAACATAGTCCAAGTTTTCCATGCCATTTTCTTTTTCATTTCCATTTAATCATTGTTGATATAACAGTTCCACTATCTATGCCCAAGCAAACCAACTTGACCTTCTCTTCATAAACACACCATTGATTGTCTGATTACTTTATTGACTATTCTGTGCCCGTTTTAGGTTACAATGCTGAAAAGTTGCCACTTGGTAAGCTAAGCAAAGCTACAATTTTAAAGGTAAGGCTTTGAGTTCTTGCACTTAATATTAATTTCTATGGGCACAGATACTGTAAATAGGCTTCCTCTGCTTTCTGTAGGCTGAGTGATCACAATTATAGGTGATTAGAGAAACTGTCCACTCTATACAATGGATCATTCAGCTGCTTGATCAATAGAGCCTGTTAAAAACAGTAATTGAAAATTTCAACTAATACATCCTAAATTGAAAATTTAAAACCTTGAGATTTTCAAGTGGAGTATTCCTGCTGGGGAAAGGTGATGTTCTGCTGGAGGAAACTGGATCTCTTCTTACTAACGGGATAATTACATGATATATATCTGTGCCATTGAATATCACATTTTGTGTTGCACCTTTAAAAGCTGGTCTTGTTCTTACGATTCATGCTTTCTTGCCATGTAGTTGTCCCTATTGTTATCCTAACTAAAACCACCATCGGCACCACTGCCACCATTGTTGTAAGCCATTTCCCACTTTTAGTGTGTGGTCAGGTTCATGTACCCTCTCAAGCCATTTTTGTCTATGTTGGGTCATGTCCTCACTTAGCTCCTGCATTTTCGTCTTTTCTAACAACCTCGATTCATATTCTTTGTAGCCACCCTCTTGCTTTGTTATTTTCTTGGATGAATTGACTCCTAACTTTCACACTTCTTGTTCTTTATTACATGTGACCAAACTAATTAAATACAGGGGAGCTATTGGCTTACACTTCTTATTTAACATCTAATACTTAGAATGGTTGATATACTGATGGCAAACATGCAAGAATCCATCAGAAAAGATGATGACATGATGTGATTTAGAAAGTGCAATTGCATCTTTGTTTTGCTTTTTCCACTTTTCCTCTCTCTCTCTCTCTCATTATGGGTGAATATATTGTTATCTATTACTTCTCTTGATGGCATAGATCATGGATTTGATTATCCGATTGAGTAGCATATGAATCACAATCATGTATCTTTCAGGGCTATGATGTTTTGAAACGGATTTCTGAAGTGATAGCCCAATCTGACAGGAAAAAGCTTGAGCAATTAAGTGGGTAAGCATTGATTTTCATGCAGCGGAGGCTGTATTCGATTTGTACTTCTGTAGGTTGTATAATGGATGCATACTTCTCAAAAAATTTTAATATTATTGTTTTAGTTTATTTATCCTTCTGTTGATACTGCCTAGTGTCACATATCATTTTCATAATCATTTTCAAGGACATTATGATCCAAGCTAATTAGGGGGTTTGCGTGGACTATTTCTTAGTCAAATCATTGTTTCCAAATCCTTCTTGTTAATGCTAGACACATCCTTTTGGGCCTTCCACTTGCCTTTTTGAGCTTCAAATTTACTTTCTCATCAATGAACTTCTTAGCCCATACAGCACTCAACTAAATCATCCAAGATTACCATTGCTCATCTTATTATTTATGGCTTCTACGCCTATGTTCTCTTTAAATGCATTTATTTCCACTTCCATCCCAACATCCTCATTTCTACTTCACTAATCCCATGAACATGTTGTTCCTCAGCTGGCTGATGTTCTATCCCATAAAGAATTGCTTGCCTGGTAGCCATCCCATTTATTTCTCCTTCACATACCTTCCACAGCATTCTGAATCATTAAACCCAAAGTCTGGATTGTGCTTTTATCTTTTATTGACATGGTCTACAAAGATACAGTTTCATATACAAAACTTCTGATGCAAGCATGAGTTGACAAATTTAGGTGCTAATATGTATGCATAATAGTGATCTTTAGTGATTTCTGGCAGTCATCAAGAAAAGTGACTTCTATGTCAATTTATTTACTGTTTTGGAGGGTGTGCATGTAGAGTTCAGTTTTTCATTCTTTTTCTGTTAATTTTAAATTGTATTGCTAATGAGCAATAGCCATATTTATTTTTAAAGAAAGGAAGTGATAGGTAGGATTCAATGTACCATGGTCTTAACTGTGACAAAAATGTTTCACTGCCCACTTACATTGCAGGGAGTTCTACACAGTCATCCCCCATGACTTTGGCTTTAAAAAAATGCGTATGTTTTTTCCTCCTTCCTTAGCATGCTTAATTATTTTTTACGGATTTTCTGTAGCAAATTGGCAAGCAGGTTTAATGATTATAAAATTTGCAGGAGCATGCCCTTGTTATTGAACCATATTTATTTCTAAATTCAACCATACAAACAAATGATCTATTATTTCACATGGATGCAGGTGACTTTGTCATTGACACACCTTACAAATTGAAAATCAAGTTGGAAATGGTAATTCAATCTTTCATCTTCATTTTGTGTTGAGCCATGTGCGAGTAATAATTCTACTTCACATTGTTGACATTGACACGATGCTTGACACGATTTAGTTAACACGGATTTTTCTCTGGAGATGGCGTGTTCGCATATGTGATAGTAATGTTTGGTTGATTTGTGAACTGTATGATATGATTTAATCAGTTTTCTACATATTTCTCTTCAGAGAAATGGCTGTACATTTGGAAATGGGTAATTCTAACTTTAAGAGTCATGATCCCCTTGATTCTGTGTTACCCTATTGCTATTTGACACCTTCTCCAGAGACAATTTTTTGTGGATCTCCTCCCATAAAGATCGTTCTTCCCTGAGAAGAATATTGGCCAACACTCTGGTGGTCCAGTTACTAGCTTGGGTCCTTCTAAGCAATTTGCTGCAAACTTGATACATTAGTTGTATGATTAATTGTTTAAACAATTAAGATGATATTCAGTTGTTTTACATTTCATCCTATCTTATCATTTAGGTGACAAAAACCATTATTGTATGTAATTGAAGGTTGAAGCTCTAGGGGAGATTGAGGTTGCCTCGAAATTGCTGAAAGATGACATTGATGAGGTAATAGTAGACCATTTTTTTTGGCAGAGATCCATCGATTATTTCTCAAAAAGGTCAACTGATTTTGCTTTTCAGATTCCAAAGAATTTTTGGGGCTAAAGTCAGTCAACTGATTTTGCATAAAGGTCAACTGATTTTATTGTTCAGCATTCAGGAATTTTTAGGGCTAAATCTATCTGCTGGTTTTCCAATCAAAGGTTGACTGTTCAGGACTTGGAAGAAATGTCCTTCTAAAACTTGATTTTCCTGAGGCTTCCTTGTTCTCAGCATTTTCTTTGAGCTTTGATTATACAATTTTCTCCATTCAAGTACTCCTTTATTTCATTTATCTACTCCTTTATTTCATTTTTCATGGTTTTCTTTCAAATTCATATCCGTGAACTGCTGAAAAAACCATTCCAGAAGATCTTGCCGGTCTGGGTCAATAATAGGTTATGTACGGATTGTATTTCTCATTTCCTTAAATCTTCAAAACAGTGGATGGCTCTTCTGCTCCTGGGTTTTATATGCTAAATGTCAGTTGGCCTTCTAATTCTCTTTCCTTTTTGTCTTGTATTGTAGGATGATCCCTTGTACTCCCATTACCAACATCTTTGTTGTGAACTGACACCTCTTGATGTTGATTCTGAAGAATTTTGTATGGTAATTCATTCTTTAACCATACCATCTCAATGAAACTTGGCTTTTGTGCTATTTTAATGTTTGATCCACTAATATTTGTCTGATAATGGACCTGTAAAATATTTTTCTTTTCCAGATAGAGAAGTATATGAAGAATACTCATGCTAAAACACATTCAAATTATACAGTTGATATTATACAGATATTCAAGGCTTCTAGGGAAGGTGAGAGCGAGCAATTCAAAAAGGTAAATAGAAACTTATTGAAACTTTATTGCCTCATGAAACTATGTGGATAGCTTTAGACCCTGTATTGCTACTTTTATCATGAATGGTTGCAAATATTACTCTTAGTTGCAGCAAGTAGGTAAATGATGACAAACACTTGAAATATTCTTGTATGCAGTTTTCTAGCACTAAAAATAGAATGCTTTTGTGGCATGGTTCTCGACTTACAAATTGGACGGGCATTCTGTCGCAAGGTATTCTTCATTTTTCGTTCTTTCTCTATGCAGTCATCCTTGCTAGCGGTGAAATATAGTTATGTGAGAAAAATGCAGGAAAACATGGAATGTTTGAACTCTTGTTCTGTCTTGTATTTTTCATGAAGTCATTTCCATGAATTTACTGGCAGCATTTCTGGTCATAGGGTCTTTCAAGATTGGCCCACCTGATGAATGGTTGAGGTTTTGCATCCATGCTTTTTTAGCACATGAGCTATGATGGGAACAAGCAATTCTATTCCTCTGAATCTTCCTAGCATTTGTTGCCTGCAATTGCCAATTAGTTTCCTCATTAGAACATTTCCTCTTCGACCATCTTTTTAAGAAATTTTTTTTTTTAATTCTTATGGAGTGCATTGTGCCATTTGAATTATGATATATCTAAATTATCATTTTCATGAAAATCTCTGGAATTATAATGACATCAAGTGTTGGCATTTCTCAGTTGTTGGGGTGTTGTCAATTGTCATCCATACAAAACATAGTCATTTTTAGACAATGGCTGGGATTTAAGCAACAAGATCCACTGGCTGCTGCAGTCCTCAGGAGAGAAAGTGTCAATGTGCTCCTTTTGCATCCCAATCCGTTTTGGTGGCTGAGTACATCCAAAAATGTTCACAACACAGGCCCTTAAACTTATTTTTCTGGGGACTGATGCCACATCAAAGCCATTCATCAAGCTAAGCCATTTTCTAGTGTCATCCCAATGATGAACTAAACCCTTACTACTATGTCGTTTGCAACTAAGACATCTAAAATTGTCAATTTACTTCAAGCTTTTTCTTAATCTTTGGCTGACCTGGTTGTTGTTTTTCTACAATCTTTTTGTCAATAAACTAAAATTCTGTGAATGATCTCATTATTGCTATGGATTTTATAATATGCACACCAAAATGTTCTCAAGACAGGTGAGTCAAGCAGTGGACTAATTACTTAACTATCCTTAGCAAATTTTCAGCTCCCAGGTGAATGGTTGCAATCACTTTGATTGATTTCATGTGCTACATGTGTCAATACTAGTCTAAAGAATGGGAGTTAAACTGCTTGTCTGACCAAAACTTTCTCATGATAAAATACAGGGTTACGGATTGCTCCTCCAGAAGCACCTTCCACAGGTTACATGTTTGGAAAAGGAGTTTATTTTGCTGATATGTTTTCAAAAAGTGCCAACTACTGCTACTCAACTTGCACATCTAGGACTGGTGTGCTTCTACTATGTGAGGTAGCTTCTTTACCTGGAATTTATGTGATGATTATCGTGGGATCTCTAAGCAGAGGCCTATTGTTTCTTGGATCTCCAACTGGGCATCATGTGGCCTGCTTGATTGATGATTCTCTTGAGTCTTGACAATGTGTGACAAATAGGCCCATTAAGCTGCCATTAGCCCGTAAACTTGAGGTCCATCTGATCATTGAGAAGCTGCTGCGCAATTTACATGATCAATAACTTGGATGTCCCATCCAATGTAAATGCATATAGAGGGGTTATAAGCTTAGGAGAACAATTAACGGCTATTCCTTTGTGTTCCTGAGTGTAATTACAAACATACTAAACCCTTTTACTTCACAGGTTGCACTTGGTGACATGGAAGAGCTTCTTTCGGCAAATTATAATGCTGATAAGTTGCCAGAGGGAAAATTAAGGTCTCCTTTGCATCTAATTTTAATTTTCATTGTACTAATATTGTTTGGTGATAAATCCTCGCATAATACATATTAACATTAAACCATGAATCATGGCTAATGAAGACTGAACAAGAGGCAGTGGCATCTCTTTGCTACGCATCTGTGTCAAAATCATATGAACTGTGCAATCACCTGCTGGTTATAATGTGAATGCCATGAATTCATAGTTTCAAATATCCAAGTATTTGTTCAGTGCTTGATGCAATGTGTTGATCCATGGCGTTCACGTTTTTTCAAGTAGTTGGACTCAATACTCTAACCGTGAGATAGAATGTTTCCTTTAGTTTGATGTTTAATCATGGAGAAGATAAGGGCCTAGGATTGCAATGATCTCCATAATAGGTCCACAAGAATCACAGAAATGCAACCATTGATTGCGGGCAACATGTTGTTTGACAGGCTAGCCCTAGCTTACCCCTTCTGATGGTATTCTAATTATAACTGGAGAGGCTTTTTTTATTTACTTTGAAATCTGAGTGGGACTGGTAGAGCATTTAAATGTTATGGCATAAATTGATCTAATCTATAATTTGTAGATGCCATGGAATAGTTTCTGATTCTGAAGTTTTTTCCTTCTGTTCTTGGTCAAACCAAGGCTTCACACGGATTCTAAGCACATGTATATTTGCACAAATAATCTCTTCATTTGCAGCACAAAAGGAGTTGGAGCAACAGCACCAGACTCCTCAGAGTTTCAGATGCTGGAAGATGGTACTATTGTTCCCCTTGGTCAGCCAAAGGAGCAAGCAGGTCCTAAGGTACGACCCATTTCCTTGAGCATTACATATTGTTTGGCCACGGAATGGCTAGTAGGAAGAGTATACTCTGGAATCCTTGCATCCCATAATTGCAGAAGTGGCAACATGCTTCAAGTTTCCGGTTATCAATCAGGTGGGCTCCAACAGCTCATTCAGTTAAGCTGAAATTCATGCAATTCAATCATCAGGAAAGATCAGTTTTCATTTTGAATGTGACCAGTGACCACAAGTATGCATCTCCAAGACTAGCCTGATTTGTGGGCGGTTCTTCAGGTGGGGCCCATCAGTTGCATGCTATATCCTGCAATTTGTATGAATCCATCATCATGTCGGTCACACCTGGATGTGGAATGCACGTGCCTGCCCATCAACTGATTCTCATGCCACTTCACGCGTGCGGTAGAATCAACTGATGTCTTTGGCATGCTGCAGCATGGGATGTGAGGGGAGGGTACGGTTTTATTTGCAATTTTCTGTCGCATTCATCAATATCTTTGTTCGTGATGCAGGGTAGCTTGCTGTACAATGAATACATTGTCTACAATGTGGATCAGATACGAATGAGATATGTTGTCCAAGTAAATTTTAATTTCAAATAATAATGCATACAGAAAATTGACGCTCCAGTCATGGGTGGTTTGCTATCCCAGTTTTGCATGGTTTTTAAGTTCTAAGGCATATTCCGATTGGTAGTTGCTGCAACTGCACCGTCATGGGATGTGCTTTTTTCACAAAATCCATGTATTTTTAAAGCAGCATCCGTTGTCATGCTACTTATATTTTTGCTTCTATTTAAGGGATTATACCGCTGTATACCATTTGCAAGGTAATGAAAATAACAGTTATTGTCACTCTCCTTGAATTTCCCATTGACATTGCTCAAAATTCTATCATGTTCACTTTGCTTAACGTCGAGTCTGTGGAATTTCAGAACAACGCTTTCTTTGCGTAGGAAATTTATTTCAGCAGGTTTTATTAACAAGTACTTCACCTCACCATTAGTTTGTCCAAGCATTTGAAATGGTAAACCATTTACCCCTTGCACCAGAAGTTCCCCCAACTTTTGGTTGTTGTTAAAATAGATATTTAAGAAAGACAAAAAGGTCAAGATTCCAAAAGTGTGAAATATGGGCCCGCACGTCTATGTCATCCCTTCCAGTGCAGAAAAAGGAATCCACTTGAGAACTTCTGGAATAACATATTGAAGAAAAATGTGGAATGGATGCAACCTGGGAATCATGCCATGCCTGCCCTCTCACCACTTTCACATGTCAGCATCCCATTCCAAGTTTCCGACATGATGAAGGAGTAGAAGAGGATCCTTGGGGCTCATCCCACCTGCATTGCTTGATTGGCGGGCAGCCAAAACTCTCAGGAAGACCACTGAGTCAAACCGCAGTTGGATGCCGATTTCTGGCATTTCCTTTCGTTGGAGCAGGTGCATGCGACAGACAAACCAAAGCATGGGATTTTGATCACCTCATTGCATTGTTGATCATTATCATGGCCATGACCGTTGCCTGGTCCATGCATCGCTGCATGCTTAATGTCAGAACATCCTTTCCAAGTAGTGTCTGTGGTGCTGCCCCACACTTTCTATTCACCTGCCAACCATCTCAATCATAACGAAGTCAGCCAACCGCGTAATAATAGTACAATACTCAGCCAAATTCTACTTCTCCCACGTGCTCCAACTGGCATGTGGGAAGACAAGAAACTTTTCAATAATCTTGTGTTACTTATGTTGCAGGTAAATATGGCCCTCAATTTGAGTTCGGGTTGGCCAACAATCAGCAAAACGATTGGTTTTTTAGTGGGCCACATCTCCTACGATATTTCAATGTCCGTATGTATTTATTTATACCTTACCTCGGCCACTAGCGATGCACCAGAAGTTGCCCGATAGATCTTCAACCATCCCTTCTGCCTGGACCAGTTCATCCAGTAATCGATTGCCCCATCGACACCATTTGCCACCCATATCTTGCAACTTGGGTGGCCTAGATCTTTTGTGGCCCTGATCAACGGCTTCTGTTGGCCACCGAAACCGAGAATATCTTGGTCTCCCCTGTATGCTTCCCAGCTCTCCAAGATGCTCAGCTTCTGCATAAAAATCCAGTCACCTGACATGACATGATCCTGCAGTTTGTGCACATGTACATTGAATCTGGTGTGTGTTTGCATGAAATAAAAGTGCACATCTCGGGTGTCAAGCCGGTGAGAGCATATGCATTGAATTTGAGCGCATGGCCTCGTCAGCAGTGCTTGATAAGATGTAAATCGCAAGTGGGGGCCACCACCGAAAAGGGAGATGATCGTGATGGCGAGCATGGACGGTGTCAGTAATTTCACGTGGCAACGTGCCAGATCCGTGTCTAATTTCTACATGACCAATCATGCCCATTTTTTAAGTAATGGCAACCTCTACAATGACATGGCATTTTCCATCTTTTTTTTTAAAAAAGAAAAAAGTTTCTGGGGGAATATTCCTTTTGCCATGCATTAAATCTGAGGCAAAAACATGAAGAAAAGGAAAAAAGAGTGACAAGAAAAATAAAACAAATAAGCTCTTAAAAAATGAATAAGTAATAAAATGACGATGTAAATTAATCGGGACTACTTAAATGATATATTAATATAAAAAAGAAATATTTATTTATTTATTTATTTATTACCAGAAAACAAACAAACATGAGGAAGACAAACACGCATGTCACACTGCGCGCCAAAATGGCATTTCGGTGGCCATAAGCACGAGAATGTATTTGTATGCTTCACATAGGCATCCATACGTATGCACCAACATGAGAGATATACAAGGCAATATCATATATAATTGCTTCATGCAGGCTCGTTTGGCTTTGATTATTTGGAAACATAGCTGCAGCCGTGATGTGGGTTAAACTCGAGTCGAGGTGCCACGAGCTTCAGCTCAGTTTTAGACTTAATGTTAAAAATTTTTAAGTTTATAATTTAATCTTAACACTAATTTTATTTCTAAAATTCAAATTTAATTTTAATGTGGTCATAAAAAAATTGAGCTGGATTTGGATTGACTTAGTTTTTAAAGAATAACTTTACATAAATCTAAACTTATTGTTCTTAATTTATAAATTATGATTAATTTTAGTTAAAATAGTACTGTTATTAATATAAATTTATGAATACATGTATGAAATAATATATTTATATAAAAACTGACATCGTCGTTATTTTTTCACTTCATAAATTTTTGAATTACTTTTTGACAACTTTTAATACATTAATTTTGAACTTTAATGCTTCAAACCCAAAAATTACTAATTCAATATAAAAGTAAAGATGCATATTTCTATTTGGCTACACTTTAGTTTATGCAAAAAGGTTGAAACTTAGATCAAGTTGCTTAAAGCATCCAATTTTATTTTTAAATTGAGTGACACTGAATATTAAACTTTTCAACCCAAATTTAAAAACTCAAGCTCTCTGTTGATGGGGGTGTGTAACATGAAGGGCTTATAATAGCCACCTTCTACACATTCTGATGTAGTTTGAAAATTTGATATTTCAACCATCTTTAATAATTCTATTTTTTTCATCATTATTTATATTTTTAATTATTTTTTAAAATTTTATTTTAAAAAAGTTTATTTTCTTGATACCATCGTCTATTGTACTTTTTTAATAATACTCTACTCTTATTACACAAACTTTCTATTATACTCTATCCAAACAAATCCTTATAATTATATCATTGACATACCTACACCTGCCAAGCAAATGTGTGTACTTTCTTGGCCAATCACTGACATCATGGATGTCAAATTGGAAAAGACTTTAGTTGTGGTCACTGATTTAATTTTATTTTTTAAGATGGCCCCAGTCTTTTAGACTGAAAATTTTCAGACCATATGAAATTGCTGAATTCTTGTAAACTACCCAATTTCTCAGATGATTTTTGTAGCATCAAGCTTTATGCCATGTTTCCAACGTTCAACGTTTTTATCTCTTTCCACTTATTCCAAATTTATCAACCGCTGCTTCCTGTAAAATGGGATTAAATAAATAAATAACATAAGCATTGTTTTCATAAAAATCATAAGCATTTGATAATTTGTACCATTATAAGGTTGTTTTGCAGGGAAATTGGTTAGGCTGCATGCAATGGTCTGCATGATATTTCATGATTAATCTTTCTAATTTCCTGCAAACTATATATCTACATGCCATTTGGACTTAAGCTATCTGAGACAAAAATTCCCCAGCGAGCCATTTCATTCTAATATCGAACCTCTAACAGGAGATAGCATCAACAAGAATGACAATAATCTTGAGAATATGAAGAGGGATATAGAGAAAAGCACTGTCACCTTCTTGCAGCGTCGTATGGTAAGCAAGACGTTCCCAGCAAAATCCATGAGAAAAGTCTCCTCTCTCCTGTTGCATGCGTAGTCATCTACACGAAAGACCATCTTCCCACTAGAGTCGTCGAAGACGGTGTAGCCATTGCAGTTGAAGAGCAGCGACTTGCACCAGATGGTGAGTCGAACCACTGGAAAAGAAGAAGAAGAAGAGGACCACAGCTGATGCGCTGAGACATGGAGACTTCTCAAGGGGATTGGATGAGCCTCATCGTCTTGGCCGCTTCCCATTGATATTGGCGCGTTGGGGAGGAACTCCCCCATCCCTTTCTAATTTAATAGGCATGGAAGTTGCACATGGAACATGTTCTTCCATGTTTTTGTAGTTGTCCTATTCATTTTTATTTTGGGAATGAAGAGGGACTTTACCATTTTATTCTTTCATACATAATAGTGTAAGAAGGAAGTTTATATTGCAAGTTTGAAGTCTACCCCTTTGGACAGCCCAACGCAAATGAAGGATAGAATGTGTACTAGCTTCCTTTATTGACTGAATTTTCATGCCCTTTCTCTTCAGCGGGGGCTTCGTTTCTTGAAAATTGTCATGTGTTTTTACTTTTCCTCCAGCAGGGTTTCCAGGAAGAAATCCAACGGCCGCTGTTGAACATGGTTTTAGGTGCGAACATACCATTTACCAAGCATCCGCTCATCCAAACCGTCCGTGTCTATACGTTCTTCATGTATACATCATTCCACTGATCTAAACCGTCCAAAGCCCTATGTTCCTCGTCCAAAACGCAGATCAGCTGTTTTTCCACAGGTGCAGGGATCAGGTGCGGCACATTGTTGTGACCGGGAGTTGGGAATGTTGTAGGAATTCTGATATCTGTCCCATCGAAGAAAATTTTCAAATCACAATTTAATAACTGAATATTACACATGTTTGGGATATCTTAAGTCGTCAAAAGTTAGGCCTGACAATGAAAATGTGCTAAGTTCGCAACGAAATGTATATAAAGAATAAATTGAGATAAAATAAAAGAGATATAAAAGAGAAATAAATTCTCAAGCAGACCTATCAATTCAAATAAAATTAGAAAATGAATTGCGAGCTGATTTTTTGTTCCAATGGTCTAAGAAGAGATGCAGGTAAAGAAAGTGCCACTTAATTCCAAATCGCCGGGGACGTAAGCGATGACTCCAATCTCCCCATCAAAATCCGAGACATTCGCACGTGAATGTCAACTCATATTTTGCGGCCGATCATTTTGAACTAGCCCTGTGGCATGGGTCGATTGGCAAGAAACGAAGACATCAAAACGGAAGAAAGCTGGATCTCCAGAATAGACTGTTTTGATAAAAGATTGAACCATACCTGTCGATTTTGACTAGGCATTGTCAATGCATAGGAACAATTTCTGTAGAGGTAGCCTTGTTGGGAGGATGGATCTTACCGTGGGCAACTTGGATCAATTCATTTGATCCAAACTTAACAGCCTTAGGGTGATGATCTTAGCTGAATCATTTGTTAAAACAAAATGATACAGAATTCTTTGTAAACTTTGACAAAAATGCTCGCAATCAAGTTCAAGTCGCATGGATGAGCCCCACATTAAATCCAATATAAGTTAGGTCTTATGTTAAGGTTATGACTAATATTCTAAAAGACTACTCTAACTAAATGTAGGGCTCACCCGAATCTTAATGTATTACCATGTATTCTGCTTCAAGTGTTACTTTCTTTTTACCCAGAACTCAGCCAGTTGACTTTATTTGTAGACATTTCGATTGCCTTCTTTGAACATAAAAAGCCTAATTAATAAGCTAACTGTTACCAGTAAATTAAATAATAACAACAATAATATTTAATCTTCCTTGTCACATCATTTAGAAGTCTAATCTATTACAATAAGTATCTTTTCAGACATCATCTGGGAAAATTCCTCTTCAACTGTTTAGATTTACTAATTTGGATGGAGTTGCATGATGTTGTTTTTTTTTTTTTAAAAAAAAAAAATCTAAGGCTGACCAATAAGCGTTCTAATATCAAATTTTAGTCAAATCTAAGATATAAATTAGTTTAGCAAATGCTGTTCATCTTTGAATTTCTTACCGTCGTTATTGGCCTCAAGTGGCCAAATCGGCCCTTCCCGTGTATCAACAATGGCAGTCTCCCAGAGTATCAAACAACCCTACGTCTCAGAAAGCTGAAACGGCGAGGGCTCCGGCGTCTCGTCTCGACCTCCTGCTCTACCTTCGCCGCCCTTTTCTCTCCTGAAAAGGCAAATAGGGTTTTCCAATCTCGGCTGAGGGAGTTGGGTTCGAACTTGGATTTCAGGTAAATCGATTTCAGACTTGTTCGATTGCTCGATTGCAAGCTTTCATGGATTACTGCTTGAAATCTAATTTCCGATTGGTAAACCCAAAAAAAATCCAGCAGCAACGTGCCAATCAAACCATTGTTTTTGTGTTAATGCCTTTACTTGTATAGTTTATATGTTTTCTATTTTTTTCTCCTTATCTCTTTTTGGGTTTCAATGGGAGTGTTTGGCTACACCAAATATCCCGAGAAATCGAAATACAAACAAAAACAAGCTTTCCGACATGCGTATGGTTGCAAAATTTCATTAAAATCTAATATTTTGAAAATCCCCATTATCATGATAGTTTCAATAACTGCTTTGATCTGTTTTTCACTCTTATCCCTATATTTTTTCATGGCTAATTCTCTCCTTATTGCTTCTTTTCCTTGCCTGCCTCATCTATAGTCTTAGCTTATATGGGCCATAACTTTTTTACTTTTTTGTCGCAACAAGATGGTTTAATATTCAAAACAGTATTTGGTAATTGAATTTAAATCTCAGAGGATTTTTCATCAGAACAATCAAGCATGTGCTAATTAGTGTACAGAGACTTGTAAGTTTAGAGTCTAGACTACGAAAAAAAAATGTTTGCTTGTTTGAGACTCCGAAGTTGGTCCTGGAGGCATTTAATAGAGTTTTTGAGGTTGTTGAACAGAGTTCAATGCCTTGGAATTTCAATGAATTATGTTTGCCTTTCTTGTTGAAACTGCAAATGTTGTGACTGTGCAGGATGGTGATAGCAATTATTCCATCAGCCATTGCTGATCCTCTTGCACCATGATCTTCTTTGGCAGGAGTACTGTTTCATATATGTGGGCATTCAGTTCCGAAAAGTTGGGTGCATGGTCTAATGTGTATTCCCATAAATATTTTCTTTATCGAACATTTATAGCCGTTCAATATCTTGGATATAAGCAGATAGTAAGATATTCTCCGATGCCCACCTCCTTGGATGCTTGCAAAACGACTTGAATTGTTTCCTTTGGCCAAGTGCTGCATGTTTGGTCTAATTAAATGTAAATTGATATGAAGCGTCGCATGTTCTTTTTTGCAGGTTACTATGTTTTGCTACTACATGTGAAGATGAAGTTCTGAATATATCTATGTTGGCTACTCGTTGTGAATAAAAGTGAAATGGCAGAAAGGCAACAGCTTGAATCAGCACATCCCCTTGATCAGCAACAACAGATGCAATCCCCACTAAAGGAGGACATGATTGCTTGCGTCATGGCATTGGAAGCAGCATTGCTTCCATGCTTGCCTGCAAGAGAGCTCCAGGCAATAGATCGTTCTGCTCAGCCTTCTCATCAAAGTAAGCATTGCTTATCATGAAGGTCTCCAATGATTTTTGTAATACCGGAGAATGCACACAAATATGGATGTTGCCCAATAATGAAAAGAAACAGAGAATGGAAAAACAGAAACGTGCTTTTTTAAGTTTTCATTTACTGGGTCAGTTTTAGCAAATATAGAGATTGTCACCTCAATTATGGAGCATATTTCCTGGTCGAATTTTGAGACAAGTCATGCTTGGTTCTCACAGTGTAACTATGGTGAAAGCCTTGAAGAATACTCATGACAATAAAACCTGCCTATGGGTTGATTTATAGCATTACAACTCACAACCACCTAAGATCCCTCTGCTCATCATTATTGCCGTGAACAAGCTGTTTGAAATATCGGCTGAATGATGCATTTGTATTTATCCATTTCAATTGAAATTTAAGTAGTAGTATTTTCCCAATACTTGTTATAGTGAGAGAAAAGCTCCCATGCAGTAATTACTGTCATTTCAAGTTGGCTTGACATGTCAGTTACTGCAGGGAGGTGAGTTGTTCACTTGGTAGTAATAAATTGGGTGTCTCCCAACTTTGTTATTTCTTTATTGAAACGATGTGCCAACAACATCAAGCCTTGATTGGCATGCATTTGGTTATCTGCTGATTTGGATTCAAGTAGTTGTCGTTGTCTTCTTCTTTTTAAGTTGATGCTAAAGAGTAATGCAGGAAATGCTGTAGAATCATGTGGGGATTTATAATAGTGGATTTAAAATAGTTTGTACCTTCTCTGGAAGTTTTGGCTCTTGCTTTGTGTTGCTAGTTGCATCTTGTGGTCAGTGAATTAATAGAAATGCGTTCATGTGCATGTGGCTCAGGGTTTGACGCTAGCTGTGATCATTATCTGTTTTGTGCTGCTGGGTACTTCTATATAGACAATGTCTCTTGTAATTTAATATACTTCTATATTTTCTTGTATTCTTGTAGGTTTTTTTTTTCTCGGTTGTGGTATTTCATGCTCAGGTATTTTGAAACTGTATATTCATAGTGTACTAAAAGTCCATCGAAGGTCTCAAAGGGCACCATGGAGAGCTTTCTGTGAAAGATGAATTTAGTTATCCACATTGTCTAACTTGCAAACAGTTGTTTCGTAAATTTGTATGGTTTTCTGGTTTTGTTTTTGTTGTCATTTGACGTCTATCGAAAAGCCAGGTAATCCAATTTGGTCAGTTGCAATATTTAATTTTAGATACAATTTTTAATTGTAAAAAGGGGTAAAGATTTGTTTATATTAAAGCCATCATCAAGCACTCCAGCGCAATCTTATTGAAATGGGGCCAGCCTTTTGATCTACAATGATTGCCAATTCTTGTTAAAATGTAAAATTATAGCATTCAAAGAATACATTGTAAGAAAAGTTTAGCTGCATCCTGGCTACTGCTGCCACAGTCTGCAGTATAAATGTGGATGTAAATTTCAATGCTTTGTTCTTTGACTCTTTGCAGTTGATGTTGAAAGGCATGCAAGAGACTTCATGGAAGCAGCTAAAAAGCTTCAATTGTATTTTATTGGTCTACAACATGAAGATCAACCTTCCAAGGAACAAATGCTTAGAAAGGTAATTGATGCTGCAAATATCTTTTCAGTTTTCCTGTTTCTGATTATCTTCAATCATGCATAAAACTAGTGGGGCGAGGCTGGTTTAATTGCTGAAGTGGTTCATCTGCTATTGCTGCTATAATCCTAGATGGTTTTTCACCAATTTGGGCTTGGGCTGCATTTTCAGGAGATTGCTGCTATGGAAGATGAATTGAAAGCCAAGGATGAGTTGATCAAGAAGCATGAGAGACTCATTCAAGCGTGGAGAAAAGAAGTAAAAGACCAACTAGAGAGACACATCACAGAGTTGGAGAGGGTGTAATCTCTGTTCTGCCAAGTAGTGATCTTAGGCACTGCTGTGGGAGTAATCTTTCCAAATGATTTTGTTTTTGGAATTAGTAGTAATATTTGCACCCCAGGTTTCAGTTTCTACAAGCTAATGGCGTCCCAAGAATCATCAGCGGTGCAGATGCTAGACAATTGATCCACTAGGTCGGATCACATCTTATGTTACGCAATCTTTGGACTGAAGAATATTATTAGCTGTGCAAGGTTTTGCATATTCAAGTGAGATGTTTTGCATAGTCTATTCTGCAGGACCCTGATTGAAAGATTAGGATTCTTGGAGGGGGCAGAGATTTCTTTTGCTCATAGGCTGATGAGGGCTGTATACGCGAAGAGCGTTTTTGCAAAATTCAGGGTCATTCTCTTCATCATAGTATTTAGACAATCAAGCGTTGATATATTTTTTAGCTAGATTGATTTCTATGATATAGTGAATTAAGTGGGTAATAACATGAAATGTGAACCTGTAATCATCCACATACAAGGTCAAGAAGGTAACATTTTATTCAATGATTATTTTTCCTAAGGGTAGGTTTGGACAGAAATGATGCTACATTACCAAGAAAACGGAAGAACTCGATGTGTTTTTCTTATGAAGCTATTTCACGGTTCAAAAATGGCCCTACCTTTCATCACATTTTCCATTTAAAATATCAAGTCGAAATAACGAAAATGCATCTCCAATCATTCAAAATCATTAAATAATAATAATAAATGTTTTCTAGCCTGTTATTCGCATACAAGGGAAATTCAAGCCAATCAAATGAACATCCCTACATTGCAAGGGCAATAAAATGTATTATTTCCTTACTTGGAGCAGCCTAAAATGATATTTTGTTTATTCTCACTACCAAAACCTTGTCCGACCATGAGCTTAGCAGCTCGATTTCACTGCCCAAGTGAGGCCACCTGAGTATCGAACGCCATTCTCCCGTGGAACAATCAACAGTCCTTCTCATACAACAACAGGCCTCCGACTCGGGTCGTCCATCGCATTTTCCCCGTCTCCTACGACAGGAAAAAAGGAGGAGAAATCGCAAAGAGAAAGAACTCATCTTCCCTTAAAAAATCTTATCGCCGCAAAGAGAGACGTAGTATGGATTCTGGAGTGTAGAAGGATGGACGGAGGAACGGATTCTTTCGTTTTGGTGTTGCTTCTCCTCTTCAATCTGCTGCTCGTCTCTTCCTCTGCCCCTGGTGAATTGCCCTTCCCTCTCTGGGGGTTTGATTTTGCTCTTGTAATTTCCTTTGTTGTCTATTTTTTCCCCGGAACGTTTCGTAACCTAAGACTTCCTCAGTTTTACATGCTTCTTCATACTTCAATAGAGAAAACTGCATACTTTGCAATGACCATTTTCCTCTTAGGGATTTTGTCCTCAGTATTCCATGAAAACTTCTCAGCTAAAACTGAAGTTTCTATTGGAGTGCTTTTGCGCACTTTGATCTCGACCCAGCCTTTGTCTACCACGTGTTTGTTGAAGTTCGACGGTGTTCAAGAAAGCAGTGTTATTGGAGATGGTTGTTTGCTGAGAATCGGACCAGTATTTTAGAATTTCAGTGCTTACAACGTGCCAAGGCAAGGCCTTTAAATCATTCTGGTTGTGATGGATCGCCATGCTAAATGCTTCGGAGGCAATGCCTACAGTGGCCAGCTCTGGCATATTATTTGAATTAAGCCCTTTGAATCATTGGGACTGCGTCACTAAACTAGCTATACCTCAGAAGAGAATCTCTATGGACCAAACCTAATGGATCCATTTTGTCATTTCATGTACTAAAATATTCATTATTGGTTTTGTTTTAGAGTGCTTATGAACCACAATAATTGCTCAGAAAAATATTAAAACCATGATGGAATTTAGTTCTCGGAACATTTTTTATTCAGTTGTTGCTCAATCTAGTCATGTCCCATTTAATTTGCCTTCAAAAATTTACCCTTGATATTTTGTTTACTTTTCCCAATTCGAATGTTTTATAGTCATCAAATCCTAATTGTATGTGAATTTTGAAATAGATTAAATAAATACCCTTCTTTGAGATTTTCATAAAGTTTCCAGTTTCAACCCAACGGTCAACCTAAGATTCAATACCAAATTTGTAGTTTAAACCCTTAAGTCCAGTCTAAATGAGAAAAAGTATTCTTTTAGATTAAATCCCTAATTTCTCTTGCCTTAAAACTCAAATGGATTTTTAAAAATACCCTCACCAAAAAAAACTTGTTTTGATTTGTCTAAATTACCCCACTGAAGCTGAAAATGGATTTTAAGGGGGTGAAATGCTGCTTGAAGTGGGGAAAATGAAAATTTTTTCTCAAACAATAGTCTTTTTTATTGCAAAAGGGATGCCAACCAATGCAGGCCCAATATAAGCTGATACTGCCCACTTTTTTTTAGCCCAACCATTACACCCCTGTAATGAGTATAGGCTCATATCGATCCTAATGATATGACTGATATATAAAACCATGTATTTAAGGGTTTCTAGTTAAGTTCTTCTCCAAGAAAAAAAAATTGAGTTTTGTAAGTTTGCATGCTCAAATTTGTTCTTCTTTTCATCTTACTTTCTCTCTAAGCCAGCAGCAGTCACTGCAGGGCATCTTCATTCCATCCAAAGATAACAAATTTTAAAATAGATCACATCTTAGCAACTCCTAGTAAACTTCCAAAGTGATACTGTTGGCATGGTACTAAAAATTATCAATGCCATAGCAGGCAAAATACTTAGTAATTGTTTCTACACTCAAGCACACTTCCTGTGATGTCTCATAGCAGCTATAAAAATGATTTATGTGGTAAATGCAGGCAAAACGAGTGGAGTGTGCATTTCTCCTGGTGGCCGCTTCCCTCCATTCTCATCAGAAGGAAAGCCTCCCCGAAAAGTAACTAAGGGTCCCAAAGATTTGACTCTGTGCAGGGTGTTTCGTAAGAGAACTTGCTGTGATGCTTCCCAGACCCATCCTGCTTTGATAGCTATCAGACGGCTTGCTTCTTCTGGAGAAGCTACAGAAGAATGCTTACATTTATGGGAACTTTTGGAATGCTCCATCTGTGATCCACATGTAGGAGTTCAGCCTGGACCACCTCTAATTTGTTCCTCCTTTTGTGATAAAGTTTTCCGGGCTTGCTCAAATGCTTACTTTTCTGTAGATGCAAATACCTGGGTGTGTACTTCTGCTCCTCTGGATCAACTTGACTGATAAAAGAGCCATGCTTTGCTACTTGAACTAATATCTAAGCAACCATGTGAATCCTTCTCTGCCAATGGTCAACTTCTGCAAACATCTGCTGTTACTCTTCCACATGTAAGATATCTGTTTAAGTGACTTCCCTGGATCTTGGACCATGGTAGATACATGGTGGCACTCACCAGATGAATGCTATAGATCGCATCTTACATGCATTGTGCTAAAGTGTGGACGTGAAGGATTTGGGTGGTTACTCAGCTGCTACATGATCTCTCTATATCATGCTCTGATTACATGTTCTTCTTATCTCAGGTGCTCACACCATGTGGATTAAGTGAGTTTGTTTGCGGTATGGCTACTGAATGGGCCTCTAATGGCACAGAGCTCTGCCACCTTGCAGGTTTCTCTGTGCACTTGTCAAGAGAGAGCCATGTTGACACTGAAGAAACCTTTTGCTACGGTGGGAAAGCAAGCCTAGATTCTATTGCTGGTTCATGGAGGGCTTCACAATCTAGGTTGTCAGAAAAAGATGTAAACATGGGAGTGATTGAAGATTTTTACCAGCGGGTGAGAGAGATGCCATTTAGTGAAAGAGTTTCGTGGGCAGTGGGGGGGATGGTGCTCACTGCAGGCCTTCTGTACACAAGGTCATTCTCCTCTTTAGACAGTTTCATAGAAATCTGTTACTATATTTTTCTATTGTTTCCTTGCAGTCTTCTTTTATCTGAATCGAGTTTTGTTCTATGTTTCGGATATTATAATTTTGAATTTTTAATGCATTCACGGGTTTTTGGCATTGATCCATGTATAGAAGAACATGGGGAATTGATGTGGCACATTTGCCAGTCTCTGTACAATCACTACTCCATGCAAGAGCATTTTTTTGTCAGGAAAGTTAATTATAGTATCTGGATTTGTTTCACATCCAATCAATTAATCTTCAATTTGTTATTTTATGCTATATTTTATTTTTATTTTTTAGTTGTAACATTAAAATATCAGTATTATTATTGTGTGAGCCTTTCTCAACAGATTTGGGCAAGCTACACAATTCTTGCTATGCCTTTACGTGGACCATATCTTTTCTTAAACACAAGGCTCTAAAGTTTTTCCCTGTGCTGCCCATGTCTATTTTTGGACCATGTGATATAACAAATGCTCTTATGTGAATTTATTTAATCAACACATGACTATTCATAGAAAAAGGAGGAGAAGAAGGGGAAGGAAAAGAAGAATAAGAGGAGAAAAAGTGCAAGAGAGTTAAAAGAAGAAAGAAAAGTTACCCAACTTGAAATCCTCTCCAATGGATTAGTGCAGGTTTCAACTTAAGCTGTTGACAAATTCCCTGAGCTATTAGTACATATGGCAAGTTGCTTGAAGAATGAAATAGATGGTTTTTCATGGTGCTCATCATTAGATCAACTGGGCAAACACAGGAATGTAGGTGTTGTGAAGATTGCGGAAGAGAACCTAAGTTCGTTTGTTTTCTATGTTGGCTGGTGCCAAGAACTTACAAAGAGTATAATACCTAAGAAAAGGGATAATCATGTTCTTAGCTTATTTTGAGTGACATCTTACTCCCCAGCTACCTGTAACTTTGTGCTTCTTGGGCTTTGTTGTATGATCTTCATGAGGTGTAGTTCAAGCATTCTCCCATGAGCTGGTTCCTATAAAATCCAAGACAATATTGGATTCCCTTTTGAAGGAAAGACTGTTTCCAAGACCAATGCTTGTGTTTCCTTCACTGATATCTTTTCTTCTCAAATAATTGTCCAATTGTCTTTTATGATAAAGAAGACTTAAACATGAAACAGCACCATCATGGTTGTCTGTGAACTCCAACCATCATTTAATCATAGACTCTTTCTTTTGATCTTAATGTTTTCTTTGACCTTGTAAATGTGTTTCATCTTCCACTCAGATACAGGTTTTTTCTTTTCTCTTTTGCATGTCCTTTCATGCCTTTTTTAGTAGTTTTTGTATGAGCTCAATCATTTATGCAAACACCCCTTGGTTTGGATAAAGTGTAAAGAATTCCAAGCTTTCCTTAAGATAAATTTTGGTAGGATTCTTCAGGGCCAGAAACTTATTAAATGACTGGTCTTTATACAGCAAACGGAAGAGCCACAGCCGGCGCCAGAAAGAGGCAGCTATTTTTCGCACAGCCAGGAAGCTAGAAACAAGGGTCAGCCGGCAGTCCTCCACAGGTCAAGGATACAAGAAGGGAACTGGAAGATAAATGCCTCCTTTGTAGATTCCTTTTTCATGTTATTTTACAGCTGAATTATAGATTTCTTGTTGTAGTCTCGAGTCATTTTCGGTTTATATAAATGACCAACTATTTTGATGCCCTTTTGTTTCTTTTGATGCTGGAGTTCTGTTGTCCTCAACCTCAACAATTGCCGTGATTCTCATCATTGTGACTATGGGTTCGGTATCATTTTTATATCAATCATTACTAATCAAGAAATTCCATAGAAAATTTTGGTCTAAGTTGGGTACTGTCACAGATAATCAACACTTGAAATTAGCTAAATATATGTATGATACTTACAGGATAAAAAAATTAGCTAAATATATTATGATTTGATCACCAGTTGGGTTTAAAATTGAAACAAAGATTGAAATCGTGTTTACTTCCAACCAGATCAGTTGAACTTGTTTCATATAATTTTTTTATTTTTTTTTTAAATCTGAATGGTGAAAAAATTATGCATAACTATTCAACTAGCTAATTTCAGCAAGCACATTTCAATTCTGTTGCTGGCTAAGGTAAAGTGCTTATTTGTTTTTTATTTATTCCATCTATTAAGATTTTGCACAGACATAGAACTTAACATTTTGATGGATATTCAGCGTGGATGCCGAATTTTATACTGACTAGATATTATACATTTACCCACGAACATGTGCATATGCATGTGCTAGGAGCAAACTTTTCTTTTGCTTTGAACTTTTGGTCCTTGATGTTTTGAATGTATTTTCCATAATCAAATACCAACTCAAACATGAATATTTTCCATAATTTATTTACATACATTGTTTGGCTAACCTTGGCTGATATAGGGCCAAAAAAATTCAATCTTGCCAATGAGTAGAACTGTGGCATGAGTCGAAGACCTCACATCTCGGAACTTATATGGTCCCATTTTTGCTAAACAAAGAGAACGGAATTCTCTGTTTCATTACACTAATTTCCAGAAAAAATTGAGGTAGGCAATGCTTGGGTTCAACATGCAATGGCTTGGGATAGTATCTGTTATATTGTTGGCAGCAGTCATGCGTCATCTCCACTTTCTGCAACCATCAGATTTATCAAGGTTTACAGATGTATAAGATTTTGTTCTGAGTAAGAGGTCTAAGATTTGAATTGATTACGAGCTGGGCTTCTAAAAATTTCCTAAGTAAAAAAAAAAAAAAAAAAAAAGGCAACAGCTGCTCTCTGCACTACAAAGGTTCCAAGCAGTTATCATTTTCTCGTCACTTTTTTTTATTTTTATTTTTTGTTTTTGGGTTTTAAAACTTCAGTTGTAAGCAAGACCCAAGGATGCTAAATCGGCATTCCTCAAGCCTGCCATCCAGGACCACCTATGCAACTCTTGTAGGTGTGGAGCTCATGCCCTACATGCAACTTGCGTAGTGCTGCATATGGATATGCCTCTTGCCTTGTTGAAATGGAGAGCCACGAAGGCCAAGAATGCATTGCTTCCACAACTGGTGTGAGATGCTTTATGTCTTGAGGTAATGAATGAGAAGGCAATGATGCAATCAGGATTTTGATAGGAAAAGGCAAGGACAAAACGGCCTACTTAGCCAAGCCCCAGTCTACATTTTATTTATTTATTTTTTGGCAAGAAAACTCTGTGGAAAGGTAATTTTGAAAAAACAGTCTCTGAAGTGAATTTTATTTCAGGCTTTAGTTGAGTAGTCTTATTTTATTTTATTTTATTTTATTAAAGAACATGTTCAGATGCCAATATGCAAGTTTCTGACAATTGACAGCACAAGATTAATATGATCCAGAAAAAATGGTTCAACAATAGTTCTGTAAAGGCTCCTAAGTTGGAGACCAAGCAAGACTAGGAATTCATTCTGAAGGATGTCATGGATGAATGTAATGAATTTCGAGGCAAACTCCTGCTGCTGGGCACCCGGTGTGGGAAAAACCACTGTATCTCTGATATTTAATATCAGCAGTTAGAATCCCCTTTCTTTATCAAAAAGAGCACTTCAGAATTCTCATAAGGCCCACCTGAAATTCCTTCCAAAGCCTGCTGAAAAGGCCAAGGATCACCATGGATAAGTGATCATTGGACCAGAGACTATATGTAGTCACATCAAGAGCACGCATGATTCAAACCTCTGAATTGTCACTACATGTAGGCTCCAATAGGGTGTAGCATGCTGGTGGTCCAAAGGAGTTGAAAACACATGGAGCTAGGGCTGCAACTTTGCTCAACTTGGAAGTCAACTTGAGCCTAACACGACTTACAACAACTTCAAAACAACCCAATCTTATGGTAACTTGATTTACAAAAATGTCAATCCCACCCAATTTCTATCCAAGTTTGATCTAATCTGATTTGTAATGAACAGATTGGGAGTGGGAAATAGCTTTAAAGGGATGTCTTTTTCAAGGGTTATGATAAGAAATCGGATCTGGTCAGGTTGTCCAAGGCCTG
>JAYJMB010057921.1:0-27140 GCA_036873735.1 Pouteria campechiana | reverse complement strand
TTTTCACTTAAATGATTTATTTAATACACTTTAGTGTACCCCAAATCTCATCCTCATGTTTATATTAATAATCCATTTAATTTCATCACTGTTTCATAATAATTTTTTCAAAAATTTAATTATACAATCTGTCGACCAGGCAAAAATTACAGAAACTTTACAATAACAAAAATTTGCATTTTTGAAATTTTTCAGGGCCTTACAATAAGATTACCTGTAAGTAGTATCTCATCTCTCCTTCCAATGTTCCCTATTCTTTGGCACTTATCACACATTGCATAGAAGTCATGAACATCCTTAAAAATAGTTGGCAATAAGAAACTAGACTAAAAAATCTTAAGAGCAATTTTCTTCTATCCAAAATGCCCTCCATAGCTAAATCTGTGGTAATATCTTAGAACTCTTTGCTACTTATCTTCTAGAACACAATGCCTAATGATTTGATCTAGACCTAGTTTGAATAAGAATGAGTCATCCAAGAAGTAATGTCTCACCATCGACAGCAACTTCCACTTTCCCTATGAATTCAACATAGGATTAAAAACTCGTCAGCATACCAAGGTTCACTCCCCTTTATAGGAAATTATTGCTCATATGAAATGATCTTAATTATAGGAATGTTCTCCTTGCTTCTCTCTTGCTCGAAATCACTTCCTTCCACCAACCTGGACAAATGATCAGCTATGACATTTTCATACCCTTTCTTTCCTGGATTATCAAGTCAAACTCTTGCAATAATAAGATCCACCTATCTTTTTTGTAAGCAAGTATCTCAATGTAGCATGATCAGAATAAAAAATTACCTTCAAACCAATCAAGTAAGAGAGAAAATTTTCTAAAGCAAACAAAATTGCAAGCAATTATTTTTCAGTGGTGGAATGGTTCAATTGTGCTTCATTCAAAGCTCTACTTTCATAATGAATCACATGAGATAATTTTTCTACTCTTTATCCTCAGACAGCATCGACAACAAAATCTGATGCATCACAGATAAGCTTAAAAGGAATGGACCAATCTAGAATTGCTAAAATTGGAGTTGATGTTAATTTCTCTTTCAAGGTGTTGAATGCAACAAGGCATTCCTCATCAAAACAAAAGTTACATCTTTAGCTAATAGGTTACAAAGCGGTCTAAAAATTTTTGAGATATCCTTTATAAACCATTTGTAAAAGCCTGTATGACTAATGAAACTTCTAACTCCCTTGACTAAATTTGGGGTAGGTAACTTGGTGATCAACTCAATTTTTGCATTATCCACTTCAATGCCTTTACTCAAAATAATGTGTTCCAATACAATTCCCTGCTTGACTATGAAATGGCACTTCTTGCAACTTAGTGTCAAATTCATCTTAATAAACCTTCTAAGCACCAATCTCAAGTTATTAAGGCAATCATCAAATAAATCTCCAAAGATAGAAAAATCCTCCATGAACACCTCAATAGACTTTTCAATCATGTTAGAGAAAATAGATATCATACACCTTTGAAAGGTTTTAGGGGCATTGCACAAACCGAAAGGCATCCTTCGATAGGCAAACATTCCAAATGGGCAGGTGAAAGTAGTCTTCTCCTAATCTTCTAGGGCAATGTGAACTTGATTATAACTTGAAAAGCCATCTAAAAAATAATAATAAGCATGACCTACCAATCTTTCAAGCATCTAATCAATGAAAGGGAGAGGAAAATAGTTCTTTCTTGTGGTTGCATTAAGTTTTCTATAATCAATGCACATCCACCACCTTATAGTCATTCTGATTGGCACCAATTTGTTATTGTCATTTTTAATAACAAAAAGACCAAATTTCTTTGGTAACATATGTACTAGACTTACCCATTTGCTGTGAGAGATTGGGTAGATAATACTTGCATCCAATAACTTGATCACTTTGGCTCTAACAGCTTCCTTCATGTGTGAGTTAAGTATCCTCTAAGCCTCCCTGGAAATCTTTGCATCATCTTCCAACAAGATCTTAGGCATGCACACAGTGGGGCTAATTCCCTTGATTTCTACTAAGGTCCAACCTATAAACCCCTTGTACTCTCTCAAAACATTCATAAACTTATATTCTTCATCCACAGATAGGTCAACAACAATTATAATTGGAAGAGTATCATTCTCACCAAGAAATATGTATTTTAAGTTCTAAGGTAATTGTTTTAATTCCAATTGGGGTGATGTAGTAATTGGTCGTTCCAATTCTGGGTTCACATGTAATAACCCTTCTTTGGAAACTACCTTTTCTTTGATTTGCTCTGCACTATCAAGCTCTTCTTTCAACTTCATTAATTCTTCATCTTCCTCCATTCCATCTAAAGTGAGCACCAATTATAGTTTATCAGTTATTTCCTACTGCACAAAAGTATATAGTACAAGTGAGTCTAATTCATCAATTTGAAAATAACCATTAGGATTCGAAGGTAATGATAAGAAATTGTAAACAGAAAATTTCATAGTTTCATCCAAAATAGCCATTTTCAACTTCCCATTATGCACATCTATGATTGTCTTAATTGTTGCCATGAACAAGCATCCCAGCAGAATAGGCACATTTGTCTTTGGAATCACTTGTCTCTCCATGTCAAGTACAACAAAATCTGTAGGAATAATCAATTTATAAATCTATAATATCCTCTACAATGTCTCTAAGATATTTCATTGATTTGTCTGCAAGTTACAGAGACATTGTAGTAGGTTTCAATTCTCCCAAACCAAGTTATAAATAAATAGAATAAGGCATCAAATTAATACTTGCTTTTAAGTCTAGCATTACTTTTACCTTGTTTGTGCCTCTAGCAGTGATTAAGATATTGAAACTACCAGGATCTTTTAGTTTTGGGGGAAGATTTATTTGCAAAATTATACTAATTGCTTCTAAAAATATTACTTTCTCATGTGGCTCATACTTACACTTCCTTATGCTTAGTTCCTTCAAAAATTTAGCATAAGCAGGCATATTCTTAATTATGTCAAGCAAAGGCAAATTGACATTAACTTTGGAAAGGATATCATAAATGTTAGAAAATAACTTATCCAACTTGCTCTGCTTCAACCTTGCTTGAAAAGGAACTGGAGGATCATAAGGTGTGGGTGCTTTATAGTTGACTAGGGGGTCAACTATTGGGAACACTGCTTTCCTTGAATACACTTCCTCATCTGCCTTTTTCTTCCCTTTTTTCAATCCTGCAAAAACAATACATTCATTAGTTTCTTCACCAATTCTATTATCGATTACCTATCCACTTCTCAATGTCCTAGTTGGTTTTGCTTACTTTGGCTGGCTAGGCAATTTTCTAGGTTTGTGGCTTTGTACAACTTTTATAATTTGTCCCAATTGTGTCTCCATCTTCTTCATGGATGCCTCCATGTTATAGAATCTTGAATCAATATTTTGGAATTTAGTTACACTATTCCAAAATTGAGTCTATGTTGCTTGAATCAAACTCTAAATGGTATCTTCAAGAGTAGGCTTCTTTGGCTTTGGTTGAAATTAAGTTCCCACTTGATTGTGATTTTGGTCATTATTCCAAGAAACGTTTGGATGATTTCTCCAACTAGGATTGTAAGAATTTGAATAAGGATCATTATGTAGTCGCTGATTGCAGAAATTCATTGCATTTTCTTGCTTTGTATCACCTAAAAAATGTTTATTTGAAGGACAAACATCATGTAAGTGACTTGAAATACCACTAAAATAACAAACCTATGTTGGGACAATTTGTGGTTGTTTCAAGTTCACTATCATGGAGCACATTGCCTTCATTTGCTTCACCATCTCTGACATTTGCATAGATAGATTAGTATTAGATTTTATGATGAGCTAATAATAGACCATATTTTATTATCAAATTCCCGTATATTTTGGATTCTCTTTAGATGTAAATGTAGTGGATTCTAATAAATCTATACTTAATTTGGTTATTACTTGATAAGTAAATTCTATATTTATTTAGTATGTTTATTTATAGATAATAAGTGCAATAAATGGAAGAAATTATGGAAGACATCAAGGTGGAGAAAGGAGCAAAGAAATGGGAGTTTGGATGATGAACAAGTGGCTGAAAGATGAAGATTACAAGTTGAAGAAGCTAAATGTGAAAACAAAGCACTACTTTGACATAATTTCCGGTACCAATTGAGATGGATTCAGCTTAAGTGTTCAACACATAAGTTTTACTTCTTGATGTTATCTATCCAAAAATTCAAGAATTATAGGATTTGGATTTGGAACATGGAGGTTATGGCCAAAACTCTACAACTATCTTAGACTTCAATTCTACTAAATGAAATTTTAGATGACAAAAGGCATAACTTTGAGGGCCCACAACTGATAGAAGATGGATGATTAAGACAAAGTGATCAATATGAAAGTTTTATCACTTGAAATTATCTGTCTAATGAAAATATAATAATATAATTCCCATTTCATATGAGGAAGTTATGGATAAAATAGTGTGAGCATCTCTAGTAGGACAGTAAGATGAGCGCCGCCAGTGCCAACGACCGCCCTAATTTTGTGTATTTTATGCTAAGTTTGTAGCTAGGCATAGCTGGGGGTTTTAAGAAGGAAGTTAGGGTTTTTTGAAGGAACTTTTCACTTCCATTTTGTGGATTTTTTAGAGGTAAAGGGAAGGAGAGGTTTGCAAGAGAAGAAAAATAAGGGAGCAAGAGAGGAGATCAAGTTCTGCAAAATTTCATGTTTATGAAGGGAGTTCATTCTTTTAAGGTTAGGATAGTTCAGTAACTAAAATTAATTAAGTTGGTTTGATCATTTTTTATGGGATTGACCCTTGCATTACGCATTATATTGCTATATGTTTATACACTTGTAAGGAATTATAATTGGAACCATCAAGTTTTTGAAGTCGTTGCTAGGTAATAGCTCCAAATTGATTTGATTAATTTTGTTATAATTTTTTATTATAGTTTTATTGTATTTAGGATTTTTAATTGTTTCTTTCTCTCTTTTTGTTGAACTGCGATTGCAAGGAAGAAGAATAGATGGGAGAAATGACCCCGGAGGAGGCATATGAACTATTTGAGATACTTAGAGCAAACTCACAATAAATGAGTGTTAGAGGTAAGTCCAGAGGAATGTATGAATTGAATTTTAATAATAAGCTTTCTATGCAAATATCAGAGCTAGCCAAATAAATGAATATGATGTGGTCCATGGTGATGAACCAGAAACAACCAATTCCTACTAAGGTATGTTCTATTTGTGGTATTTTTGGTCATTCATACAATGCTTGTCCTTCTAGGCAGAGTTTTGCAAAGATTTTTTGGATAAGACAATGTGGTGAATTTCAACAACCAACCATCCCTTGATGATCCATATCCTGGTTGGAGAAGTCATCATAATTTTTCATGGAACAATGATCCAAATCAGATTCTGGAATATGTTTTCAATCAAAGAAGCCTACTCATGAAGAAATATTGTAGAGTTTTATCTAATTGACCCAGACCCAATTCCAAAATAATAAAATAAGGTTCCAAAATATTGACGCAAGATTCCAAAATATAAAGGCATCCGTGAAAATGATAGAGACTCAGTTGAGGCAAATTATAAAGGCTATGCATAGTCACACATCTAGAAAGCTATCAAGTTAGCCTAAGCAAGTGAAATCAATCACAACATTGGGAGGTGGTAAGGTAATACATGATAAAGTTGGTGATATGATTAACGATTCCAATGTCTTTCCAGTTGATAAGGAGAAGGTGAATGTAAGGAGAGCTATGTTTCAAATTCTTAACCCTCTACTTAACTACAAGCCACCACCACCTTATGATCCACCTATCCCATTTCCTGGGCGTTTGGAGTTAAACAAGTTGTTGAAAAACTTTATAATGGCAATGAGCAAATTCTAGCATTATATGTTTTCCCATAAGAGAAAGCTGGTGAGATTATTAAAAATTCTAATGAAGGCTCAGAAAAGGAAGAGATTAAAGAAAAATCTGAACTGGAGCAATTGCCTCATTATTTAAGTCATGCATCTATAGGTAATGATTTATGCTTTCCAGTGATTTCTTCTTCTTCTTTTACAAGTAGGGAGGAGTACACACTCATGTAATTCAAAGATCATACTATAAGGTTTAATATTTTCAAGGAAATGGAGCTATCCAACGAGAATAAGAATGACCTCAAGATGAATGGAGTGAATGAAATTATGGAGCAAAAGAGCCCATAAACACGGTTGAAGGAGATGAATTAGAAGATATTGCATTATTCAACAATGTTTTGGGAGCATTGGCATTTTCAAAGCCACTACCAAGTTTCAAAGAATTGGATCATAGAAAGGCCAAATTTCAATTCAAAGATGGAAGGCTGTAGTTAGGCTGAGACTTTAAATCAATCGCTTCTTGGGAGGCAACCCAAGCTTTTTCTAAATTTTTTTTGTTTTCTTAGCATTTAGTTTAGTATTTTCTTTAATTAGTGGTGTAATATTTCTATTATAGAAGGAGGAATTCTAGTTTTAGAGAATTGCAAATGCTCTTCCAAGCTAGCTCCAGAAGAAGAGGATGTGAATCACTTCATTCAGGAAGCCCTTGATCTTAAACTTCTTATATTATTTTATATTGAGGACAATGTGAAGTTTAAGTTGGTGGGTGTTTTGCATTGAATTCAAGTGTATTTAGTTTTTGGGCAAAGGATTTGCATTTAAGTGTATTTAGTTTTTTGGGCAAATTTTTTAGATTTAGGTATAATTTTGATGAGCTTCACTTTTTGATAACTTAGCAAAAAGAAATCCAAGAGCAACTATGCTAACATGTTAGAATTGAATAAGATGAATTCTCTTTTGATGATCAGTAAAATATGTTGAGTTTTTTATTACCATTGCACATGGTTAGAATGAAGGATCGATGCTACCTTGTGATTTAATGATTCTTATTATAAGTTTTTCTTTTTCACAATTGATAAAAATTTCATAAAGCACATTATGTTATGATCATGTAAAGTGTATGTGGATTAGTGATGATGTTATGAATCAGTGACATTTTGGTTGACATGAGCATGCTAGAACTTGTTTGATTATCCCTCAAGGCAAAATCCTATATAACATGTTTACTTGGAAGTAATTTAGGCATTCTTTGATCAGTTTGAGCCTTTTAAGCTAACCTAGTTCATTCATGTCACTAGTGTTCCCATTGAGCCTTATGAGAGAATGGCATATGCAAAGCATGTAAAAACCCACCATTTAACTTTTCTTTCTTTAGCCTCAACATCAAACCCTTTTTAGCTTGAAAAACCATGCTTGACCTATTAACAGACATATCCTATGCTCATGGTTGTTTGAGAGATATGAGCGAAGCAAAATAAGATAAGTTTGGGAGAATTTAAAAGAAAAATGTCAAAAGGAAAAGAAAAGGGATAAAAAGAAAAGAATTAGTTAGGATTCATCTTTCAATTGGGGGGATCACATCCCAATTAACTCAATAGGTAATAAGTTTGGAGATATGGAATTAATACAACCTATTAAAAAATTGAAGAGCAAATAAAAAGTTAAGTGAGTAAACATTCATATAAAATTCAGTTATGATCTCTTACTTTGTGAATCCTTCTTCCTTTTCTTTGTTGCTAAACCCAAGGCCCCATTATAAGCTTAATAAAGACCTATTGATCCAAGTGAGCAAAGTCATCTATATTAGTGGAGAGGGATTATGAAAAGCAACCTTATGGGGTATTTTCTGAAGATCATTAGAATCACTGGTTTGCACATTGTTGATTGAAAAGCATGCATGTAGCATAAAATTGACATTACACACACACATACACACACACACACACACACATTTTCACCTCATGAAAGGATTGATGAAGCATGAGTTTCAAGAGATTACTTGGTAAGTGTCTTGAATGATTTCTAAATTATATACACATGTGTTATTTATCTGGCATGTTCTTGATCATTTGTGAGAGATTATCCTAACGAATTCATGAATTCAAAATTCTATTTTGCTCAAGGATGATCAAAACCTAAGTTTTGGCATATTTGATGAGCTCATAATAGACTATATTTTATTACCTAAATTCACATATGTCTTGAATCCTCTTTGATTGTAAATGTAATGGATTCCACTAAATCTGCACTTAATTTGGTTATTACTTGATAAGTAAATTCTATATTGATTTAGTATGTTTATTTGTAGATAATTAAGTGTAATAAATAGAAGAAATTATGAAATACATCAAGGTGGAGAAAGGAAAAAAGCAATAGAGTCTGGATGATGAATAAGTGGTTGAAAAATGAAGATTATAAGTTGAAGAAGTTGAATGTAAAAATAAAGCACTACTTTGACACAATTTCTAGCACCAATTGAGATGGATTCAGCTCAAGTATTCAACATATAAGTTTTACCTCTTGAATTTATATATCTATAAATCAATAATGATAAGATTTGGATTTGAAACATGGAAGTTATGGCCAAAACACTAGAAATGTCTTAGACTTCAATTCTTCTAAATGAAATTTCAGATGACAGAAGGCATCATTTTGAGGGCCCATAACTCATAGAAGATGGATGATTAAGATAAAGTGATCACCATGAAAGTTGTATCCCTTGAAATTATCTATCCAATGTAAATAGAATTGTATGATTTTGTGTTCATACGATGACATTATGGTCAAAATGGTGTAAGCATCTCTGATTGGACAATAAGCTGGTGCCAGCGGTAGCCATAATTTTGCGTATTTTATGCTAAGTGCATAGTTGGGAGTAGCTGGGGTTAGTTGGGGTTTTTAGGCGGAAGTTGGGGTCTTTTGAGGGAACTTTTCACTTCCATTTTGAGGGTTTTTTTGAGGCCCTTTGGAGTCAAGGGGAAGGAGAGTTTTGCAAGAAAAGAGAAGCAAGGGAACAAGAGAAGAGATCAAGTTCTGTAAAATTCCATGTTTATGAAGGGAGTTCCTTCTTCTTTTTCTTCCATGAACTAGTTTCTCTTTCTAAGGTGAAGATGTAACCCTTTTTGATACTCTTTGTTATAGATTGTTCGATATTATTAATGCTATATGATCTTGTTTTATTCATGATGTTGTTTGCAATGATTTAACTTATTTTATTGTTTAATCGCCAATATTATAAGTTAGATTAATTATCAAAATATGGTTAAGGTAGACACCATATGCCAAACCATGAGCTCCCTTGAATGAGAATGATTGATGGTTAAGGTAGACACCATATGCTAAACAATACTATTTTGGTTCTTATGTTCTTGAGCTTAAAGGGTTTTCACATCAATTATCCTACACACCATAGGTAATTGAAACAAGTGAAAACACTTAATTTAAACCTGCATACCTAATGGTAATAATCTTACTTTTGAAAGAACAAACGCAAGTGAGGTATTGAATCCAACATTCCATTGGCAAAGGGGTATCATCTTGTGTTAAAATCGGATCCCTAGACTTCTTTATCTTTCTAATCTCTCTCCATTATATTTAGTCGTTGATTTAATTTCATTCTATAAAGTTTTTGAGATTTTGAAATTATACCAAATATTATTCTAAGTTTTTTTAGTTATAAATCCATTCTTTTAAGGTTAGGATGGTTCAGTAACTAAAATTGGTTAAGTCAGTTTGACCATTCTCTGTGGGATCGACTCTTGCATTACACACTATATTGCTATATGCCTGTACACTTGTGAGGAATTATAATTTGAACCATCATTTCACTTCATATATTTCTCTAGACTTACCTCTTACATCTTTTATTGAGAATTTGCTCTAAGCATTTCATACAACTCATATGTTTCCTCTAGGGTCTTTTCTCCCATGGCTCTACCCATAGCCGTGTCAACCATAGCTTGGCATGGTTGTGTCAATCCATCAAAGAGAAACTAATTAAGTAATTCAAGTGGATATCTATGGTGAGGGCATTGAATCAATAATGCCTTAAAGCTCTCCCATGCCTCATTGAATGCTTCACCATCCATTTGAGAGAAAGTAGCAATCTTACTTCTCAACTCTGCAGTTTTAGCATGGAAATAGAATTTACAAATGAATTTGTTGAACACTACTTCTCATGTTGTTAATGAACTAGGAGCTAACATCATGAACCATGTTTTTGTTACATCCTTCAAAGTGTATGGGAAAGATCTCAAGTGTAGTTGATCCTCGGTTAGACCCTACAGCGGAAAAGTTTGGATGGTTGCATAGAAGTCACTCATAAATGTTAAAGGATCCTCTGCAACTATAGCATAAAAAGATGAAAGCATGTTAAAATGTATGTGCTTTAGTTCATAATTCCTAGCATTATCATTCAACAAAATGCATGAAGGTAAAATCCCTATAGTTGGGCATGCAAACTCCTTCATTAGTTGTTGAGGTTATTGAGCCACTCGATTCTCCATGTTGTTAGCTAAGAGAATTTCTTCTTCTTCACTTAAACTCTCTGTCTCAATTTCTACTTTGTCACTCTGATCATTCAATAGAAACAGAACTAGATTAAGTAATCTCCTTTTGTGCATTAATAATTTTGTAAAAGAAAGAAAGAAAGAATTAAAAATCTTATATAAAATTAGATACAAAAACAAAAAGAATGATTTTAACTAACTTAATCAAATCAATTTGGAATCATTTTCTAGCAACGACACCAAAAACTTGATGGTTCAAATTATAAATCCTTGCAAGTGCACGAGTGTACAGCAATAGAGTATGCAATGCAACGATCAATCCCATGGAGAATGGTCAAACCGATTCAATTAACTTTAGTTATTTAATTATCACTATCTTAAACGAATATATTTAAAGCTAAGCAAGGATGGATAATAAATTTAAATGAATTGCAGAAATCAACAGCTATGAATAATGTAGCGGAGATTAACAAGATGTAAGGGTCTAGGGATCCGATTTTGCCACACAATAATATCCTTTGATATTGGGATGTGGGATTCAATGCTTATCTTGGGTTCATTCCTTCTCATGTATGATTATTACCGTTAGGTATACGGATTTAAATCAAGTATTTTCACTCATTCCAATTACCTATGGTGTGTAACATAATTGAGGTGAAAATCCATTAAGACTAAGAACTTAATGAACTAAATAAAATGTTTTAGCATAAGGTGTGTACCATAACCATCTATCCCTTTTCATTTAAGGAAGCTCATGGTTTAGCATATGGTGTGTACCTTAACATTGCTTAGATAATCAATATGATTCATAAAATCGGTGATCAAGCAATTTAACAAACCAAATGATTACAAATTAAAAATGGATGAAAATAATGAAATTGCATTAATAAATCAACATTCCCAAACAACAAAGTTTATCAAAGAGGGCTTCATCTTCACCCTAGAAAGAGAAAACTTAGTTCACAATGAAAATGGAAATAACTTCTTTCATGAAGCACAACATGATGCAGAACATCCTTCTCTTATTCCTCTTGCTTCCTTGAAAACTCTCCTTCTTTTTCCACAAAAATTGCTCAATCTGTGCCTAAAAGAACCCTCAAACAAAACCTAAATGAATGCAAAAAGATCCCCCAAAATCCTTCTCTCATTGCCTTAAAAACCAAGCGACAAAGCAAGCTAAAAATTTGGACTGACGTCGATGCCGCAACCCCAAATTGGGCTCCAAAGCCTCATTTCTAGCTTGTTTTCTTGCTCCATTTCTACTCTTTCCATCCTTGAGCTGCATCTCTTTTTGTGCTTAGTTTAGTCCATTCTTCCCTTAATCAAAGCACCCATAACAAGGCCATAAAATTGAATGAAAAACTCTCAAATTCTCAAGAATAAACAATGGACCAATCTGAGTAATATGAAATATAAGTGAATAAAATTTACTCATCACATGCAATGGACGAGGAGACTGGAAATATATCTTATGGCCAATGATCTTTAATTATGAAAAATCATTTTTATTGGCATAAGTGAGGATGAAGAGAGAGCATTGCAAGAGAATATTAAAGTTATGAATGCTCTCTGCCCTATTGTTTGAAAATGTATCTTGGGTTGTAAAACAACAAAAGATATCTTGGACAAGCTCAAGATGATTTCTAAGGGGCAAAATATTTTTCCACTCACATAATACTAACGTTACTACTAAGATTAATTTGAGTGCAGGAAGATAAGAAAAGGAGAAACAATCTCTTAAAGGAAAAGAAGACGAAGTTATGAAAGAAAGTATTGAGGGGGAGCAATCTCAAAAGGAAATGGAATAGAAGAAATACAAGCTGAAGAATTTCCTCTCAAAAGGAGACTTGGTATGAAGAAAAGAAGATAAAGATAAGATGAAATATCAATTTCCTTCAAAAGAAAAATGGTTCCTAGACACTGGATGAACAGAGCAACTCTCATAGGATTCAAAAGGCAAGTGCAAGTATGGTAACTAAACCCAAATGATTTAATTAAGTGTCATTATTTGCATTTAAATTTTTGCTTGCTTATGTTAACTATGCATTGTTAGAAATTAGAATTTGAAATTTTACCTGTATGTCTTCATTAATAATTCATTAGTATAAATTAAATTTTACTTTTTGTATTTTTTATTTGTACATTATTAAAAACTAGAATTCATAATTAGAACTTTATCTAAATATTTCCATTAATAATTCATTTATATGTTGTTAGAAATCAGACTTTACTCTGCGCATCATTAATGATTTATTAGAATTCACATTTAGAATTTCATTTGTATGCCTTTACTAATTCATGTATATGCTAGAATTGGAATTTTATTTTTTATTTTTTATTTTTATTGCATACCTTTATGAATTCATTTGTACATTGATAGAATTTACAATTTACATTTGAAATTTTATTTGTGTATCTTTATTACTGACTCATTTGTGTATTCATAGAATTTAGAGCTCACATTCATGTCCTTATTTATTGACTCATATGTATAAATCCTAGGATGTAGATTAAAATAAATGAAATTCTAAAAATAAATCAAGATCATTAAGATAGCTTGGAATAAGAAAATTCATTTAAAATAAGCAAAGCCTTAAGAATAAAAATACCAAAAGACATAAAATTCAAAACACAATAAAAATAGTAAAATAACACAAATGAATGATTATGCTCAAAAATTCATATTCAACTATTGAGAAAAATGAGTCAATCTAGCATGAAAAGTCAATTACCATCTTTATGATGAAATTTATAATTTACTAGTTCATAGATCTCAATGTCATTTATGATTAAAGCAGAAGTCTATCCTGATTATTCATAAAAACTACTTTGTTTCAATAACATAACTTATTGCATACTATTGTAATTAAACTGATATTGCACTAATTAATATGCCACATAAGGTCACATCTATTTGAGCTTACCAATGAAAAGAAAGAGCAAGAATTTCTTAAGTATATGTAGGAAAGTTTGAATTGAGCATAGAAGAAGAAAAAAAGAAATGAAGAATCAAGATCTTTTTCTTAGCTCACAAATCCAAGCAAAGAGCCAACCAATTTCCAGATACTAGAAAAGAATTGGACAAATTAAGAACTTATTTCAAAAAAGTATCCAATGAAGCATTTAAAACATCATACAACAAAAGCTAAAGGAATGGTCAAGACTAGCAACAACATTTATGAGCATAAAAGAGAGAATCATCAAAGGAAGTGTTAAAGAAGATATGTTGTCTAAGTTGACTATACATTACATTGCTATATACTCTAAATGCCCTTAAATAAATTACCTTAGATTAAAATGTATTTGAATTCATTGTTTTGAGCTGAAGCATTCTGAAAACTTTAATTAATCAATAAAATAATCAATCTCTAGCATTATTACAATCCTAAGGCATAGTCAAACTTGTTTAAGAATAAGGTCTTGAATAGGAATTTTATTCCTAGTCATTCCTTTTGTAATTATCATTAAGACTTGATCTCTTAAATATAAAACACCAAAAATATTTAAAAACCAAAAAATCAAGAAAACAAATAGAAAAATACTTAAGCAGATACGCCTGCCTTCCCAGGTGCCTAAACAAATCCTTGATGTCATAAGATTCATGTTTTTTTTAAAACATAGAGAAAAACTTCTTTAACTTAACTTTCTACAGTAGAAATGTTTGAATAAGGATCTCACTATCAATTTTAGCTTGGGAATCTAATAGCATATCACTTTAGCAAGAAAGAACAAGAAATGCTAGGTAGACTAGTCCAATCTCTAAAATACTCTGACTTGAACCAAACACCTAATAAACTATCAAGGATGGACTGAGTTGATAAAACATAAGGCAACTCTCTATACAGAACTTATTCTCACATTAACAACTAAGCAAAAAAGAAATAAAGAAAGTAAAATTTGAAAGAAAAACATGTGCACCCTGAAAAGGCATTTAGTAAAGACATGGACTTAATGAATAAATGGGAGGAAGCCATTAACAACTTATAAAGCTCATTATATTATATGTTATGTGGTTGAAAACATCTAAAAATTTCCTAAGGAAATAATGAACTAAAATTTTATAACTTAATAATCATTTCACAGGATTAACTATTTCTATTATAGTGAAATTTAACTGCTTGGGGCCTAAATCTTGCCCAAAACTTCATATAGTCTAAACTATCATTCCTTATGCATAAACTTCACACAACAAACCATGATTAAATAAATCAAATAAAGAAAAATGAGAAAAAAGGAAATTAGAAACTAAAGCTAGAATAGAACTCTCAAGAAAACAAATAAAGGTACACTTAAATCCAAGCTCACATCAAATATTATAGGTCAAACTATTGAAAGATACAAAAGGAAGATAAAATGATTCATTCTACTAGATCATCTACATCTGTCTCCAATTCTTCAACCTTCTTATTAGCATGAGCTAACTTCGTTCCTAATGTCTTGATTTGATCCATGGCTTCCATATAAGCCACGGAGTATTTGGTCAAGAGATGTTCAAAATGAGTAGAATTAGCTCTGGTATAAAATAACTCCGTTAACTATTCGATCCTACAATGAAGAAATTGAATTCTTTTTACAGAGTTGGAATTTGCATTATCTCCTTCAGACTGATTTGTTTTGAAGAAGAAGATGAAGATGCCATATCAGCTATCTTCTAAAACACTCATCTACTAAAACATTATTCTAAATCTCATCTTCTCTAAATATGACAAAGAATATGAGGTGTTACACCCCTTCCCAAGAGATGCATTAACCTAGTCATTAAATCTTTGTAATCATCATCTTGATAGAAGGAATACATCAGTGGATCACCCATTAAGGAAATAGGATAAGTTATTGTACACTAGAGACCCAAACAAGGACCCAACAAGGATCATGCATTGTCACTTGATGTGTGCTTATCAATGAATATAAATTTGCTTTTGAAATAGCATGATATTATTTTGATTTAGTGTTCTCTATATCTGAATGAGAAGTATGATTTTGATGCATATTTAAGATAATCCATTGATATGTGCTTGAAAGATGCTTACATATCTTTACACTTTCAAATACATTTCTCTAATGTTTGAATGTTGCTCTTGATAAGAATGTGTTCTTCATATTGATGAAATCTTATCCTATAACTTCAAATAAGTTGCATGATTATGCCTTGTACATGCATGCTTAAAAATTGTTTGCATAATTTAATGTTTGAATGTTGTCCATTGATAGATATAATATTCATAATGATTATGTTACTTGGAAATATCATCCAAGGGAGAGAGAAAATTACCGAGACTTAAGAGATGAGAAAATTATATCTTAGTACCAAAAAGAAGAATAAATTATGAAAATCTACAAGAAAGAACTATAAATTATAGGAAGCATCAACATTTATCAGAGAGAAAAACAAGGGCTCAAGGACATAGGGGGAGATGAAATTATGACTAAGGGGGAAGAAGTTACTTTGAAAGAATAAGAGAAAGAATTAAATTTTTATGTTCCCTTGTGCTAATCCTTTTTTATTCTAATAAAAAGGGGGATAAGAAATGTGAGAGACTTGTGAGAAAGAAGAAAGATAAAACTGAGAGATTTAATTTAGAGAAAAAGGGGGAGAGTTAGAAAACAAAATCAGTAATTATTAAGGGGGAGATTTATTAACAAATTAGTAAAATTTTAATCACAAGTCTTTAAGTTTTGTCATCATCAAAAAAAGGGGAGATTGTTAGGATTATTATATATGATTTTGATGATAAAAAAACTTGTATTAAGATAAAATGATATGTGCACTTAAATTGTTAACAATTATGCTTGAAACGTATGCATTTTTATGAAAGTTTAAATTATACTAGCATACACTTGATCTTTAATATGTTGAATCATATGTTTTTACTACGCTTTATTGAGATTTCATATTATGTGATTGAATAAAAGCATATTTTATCCTTGCTCCACAACATGTGCAAATTATATGAGGATAAATAATTTTAATAGTATGACATATTTCAAGGTTAAGAATGTAGCAAGTGCAAAAAAATTTTAAGTGCAAAAGTACAATCAGCTACATCAAATATATGCTAAATTTAGAAAGATAAAATGCTGAACAATATGAAGATCACATAAGAAGAGGAAGAAAAAGAAACAAGGCTTCAAAGATGAGCTATAAGGAGTTTGCTTTGTCTACAAAATCCAATGAGAGATCTCTTCAGATAAATGTGAAGCATATACAAAGACGAAGTCATGGTTAGAGAGCATAAAGTCATTCAAGAAATTTAGACTATCTATATTGACCAAACAAAGTTCATCCGAGAAAAAGTAAGGAGAAGAAAATTACTTGGACAAATGAGAATGAGGAGGCTGCTCGGACAAATGCACGTAATGTGAAGGGACATCGTTTGACCACTAAGAAGAATTCAAAGCATAGACAAATGCATACAAAGAAGAACTTTGACTGACCAGCTGCTCGGACAAATGTGATTAACAGAGATGAACTTCGTCAATACTACTAAAGGCTTGGACAAATGTGATAATAAGGATGAAAGACAAATATACTTCATCCAACCAATAGTTAACTTGGGAAAATACAAAACATAGAAGAAGTCCATTTTACTTTGTCCGAATGAAAAGATGAATAATAGAAGAAGAACCTGTTGGAGGATAAGAAGCACTACAATCGACTCAAACAAATTTCACAACGACAAAGCAGCATAGACAATGTACTTGCTCAGACAAAGTTGACTATATGACATAAGCAAATTCATCCATAATTTACTACAGAAAAATCAAAAAACAAATATGGAACAAAAGAAGAACACCTTACCTTGTCTGATCAAGCAAACAAAAAGATAAAGGTGAATTCATTTGTAAACCAGTCCGACTTCATTAGCGCCCCTAGAATTCATCTGTTACTTAATACGGGCAAAATTAAAGACAAAATGCATAGCCTAATTCATCAGAGACATTCTAAAAACAAATGCAAAGACAGAGAGAGGCTATGACTTGGTCCAAAGGTTAATTGATTTATGTGACTTACATCGAAATGGCATCTGCACTTGTGCTTTCATTGTGCCAACTCGTTTCAGTCACCATTTCTAGCAATAAGCTGTGTTGTAGGTTTTCCAACTATGACAAGCCAAATTGAGAAAAGACATCTCAAACCATAACTTTTTTCTTTGAAGAAGGACAGTGTTGCAGCAGTTTGAGGCAAATTAGGATGCAAGCAACCCAATGGCAGAAATTACAATGATCTTCTACATTCATTACGGCTCCCATTTTCGCATACAACAAACCCATCTTCTCCAATGATCAAGTTTTTAAAGAAGCTATTTAAGTAGAAGAGCGAGGACAATTTGAAGGTGGTAAAGGAATACTTTTCAAATAAGCTTAACACTTATATAAATCCTTCCACCTATGGCCAGGAGCTTAAACCTTCAGTTACCTATTCTTGAGCTTAAACCTTCATATTCTTAATGACCATTGTCTTTACAATATGGGAAGATCTTACTGTATTATTAGAGCTGTAAAGATCACATCTTCTCCTGTGCTTCATTATAAAACTTTGTAAAAATGTATAAGTTTTCTGGTTAATCTAAAAACCAAAGAGTTGGTGGTGATCTTTGGAAAACCATCAAGTCCGTTGGTTATCTTAGAAACCAGTGAGTTTCTTAGTGAGCTTGGGAAAACTTGAAGAGTGTTGGGAGCACTGTATTGGTGCCCCTTGGAGTTGGAATCTAGAAGAGCGTTAAGAGCATTGTGTTTACGCCCTTTAGAGCTATAATATTGAAGAGTGCTGGGAGCACTATTGTATTTCTATTACATGGGGTATAGTGAAACCCAAGGCACAAGGTGCGCTCTTGGAAGAGTGGAGTAGGGATGGTTGCTCAAACCACTATAAAAATATTGAATGTGCTAATTATGTGATTGCTTTAGTTTCCTGCACTTTATTGCTTTATTATTTATCTCATACTGTCATATACAAGCATGAAAAGAGGAAAATTAATCTAACAAGGGTTAAGTGAATAATATTATAAAACCAATTCACCCCTCAACTCTAGGGTTAAGCTATCCTATGAGACCCAACAAATTACACCATCCTCAATTGTATGTGTTGGAGTATGCTTTGTTCTAATGCCTATTGAAGTTTTCAACAAATTGTGCCATTGAATATTCTAAATTAAAGCATCTTCCAAATCAAACTTTGTTTCCTATAGTTGAAAATCTTATTGAGATTATCCCATATTCTGCTAAATTCTATATGAAAAGTTTGGATGATTGCGCCATGCAGGATTGTAAGTGTTGGAGTATGAGTTATTCTACTGCCTATTAAAATTTTCAATGTGTGGGAGTTTGGTGGTATTGATGCTCAACACGAATCCTATGCAAAGGCACAAAAATTACAATGAATAAGAAAAATAAAAGAAAATAAATTTAAAGCAAAAATAGAGTTATTTGTTTTGATATTGGTAAAACTATAGTTCCTAGCAATGGCACCAAAAACTTGTTGCAAATTTTCTAAACACAAGTGCACATGTCGCCAACAAGTAATAAAGTATAAGTAAGAGCTCATGCCCATGAGGACTAAGTTTACCAAGTACCAAATTACTATAAATTTTTTGGACAGTTTACCAAGTACTAAATTACTATAAATTTTTTGTTTAAATAGTCGAGAAATGAAAATAAGTGAGAAAATAAAATCTAAACTAAAGAAAATTACAAGGGCATAGATCTACACAAGTAGAGAATCAGTGTCTAAGACATCTAGGGTTTCCGAGTTCACCGAATCAATCCTATTTAGTTTTCATCCAAATTAATCAATCAACATTTATTCCTATTTTGATAACAAATTTCTCTTTTTTAATTATTATTCTTAATTAAGTCATAAAAATCTATCTTATTTAGCAAATTTCCTACATCTCTTTGAAAATTTTGAATTAACCAAGATGCATTAAGAACAAGAAATTCATTATGTTACACAAGCCTCATGGCTATCTCTATCATCATGACCATCTTATGGTATTTAGCCATGGTCTAATTCAATTATTACTTCTCAGCCTCAAATATAATCACAAATCATATACAAAGGGTACACACACTTTCACAAGCATTAAACTCAGATTAAACACTCAACATAGATAATGAATAAATATGAAATTGAATTAAACTGAATAAAACTAAATATTCATAATCCAGCTACATTGCCATCTTAGAACAAAAAGTTTAGCTCATAATGGAACTAAAATAAACCATAAAAATTGTCTTAAACATGATTGAGGAAAAGAAAAGGAATTTAAAAATAACTAAGAAAGATAAGAGAATAAATTGTCTCCAAGTAACACTCCCTTCTCATCATAGCAATCCCCCTTCCAAGTCTTCTCTTTGCCTCAAAAACTTTCCTCTTGCTAGCCCACATTCTTCCCCTTTTTTTTTTCACCTTAAAACTCTTTAAATAACCCAACTTGATTTGTTTGTGTTGAACCAAACCTCTTTACCTGGCTTTATTTTGATGAAGAACATATTTAACCAGCCAAGTTTTGATAATGAAGAAAAGCACATGAGTGAAAGTTTAAGCTACTGATCATTATTTCCCAAGTGTGTGGTAACAAATAATATATCATGGAAATAACATAAGTGGACAACGCATACAAGACCATATCAGAGACAAGATCCACTAGTTTATGAGGAAGAAAATATAGATTCTCAAATGATAAAGAATAACACTGAAACTTTAAAGAATCATTGTATGAAACAACTGTCGACATGCCTCAAAATACTACTAAAGTAATTCAAACTTGTGCTCAAATTGGACATAAAATTAGTCTAAAAAATTCTTGATCAAGAAGCCAAGATGCTAAACATTGCAAAGCCATTCTCGGACATAAAATCCAAACTTGAACATAAAATCCAAACTCGGACACTATTGAAGATTACAGAGAAAAACCAAAATTATCTGAATGGTTCAAACAAGTCCAAAAACTTAACATAAGGCATGACCATTCAATTCGAGATATGGCAAATCATTTCCAGACATAGAAGAATGAAGTCTCTTGCAAGCCAAGCACCAGTCCAAGTCTGAAATATTAACTTCGAACATGACTATTCAAAATCTAAACACAGTGGTTCACTTTCAAACATGGCCAAGCATAGCCTGTTTCAAGCTTAACGACTCAAGCAAGTCTAAAAACTTAATTCTGGATATGGAAATTGAACTCAGACATGGCTTAACAGATATCAGACATGAAAACCCACTAGCGAGTTCTAATGGATAGAAAATCCTATTGATTCGCTCACATTGAATGAATGTCGTCTTCGCCAATGGGAAAAATTTTAATTTAGCTATAAAAGGAGTAAAGAAAGGCCATTTAAAGAAGTTACAAGATTTAGTTATTTTTGAGAAAAGTAAGAGAAGCAAACAAGAGCATTTACTCTCAGACATTAAAATTTTCTTCCAAACTCCACTGAGCCAAAATGCCATCTGCAATCAAAGAAAAATCTCTACAATAATATAAGGGAGTCTAAAACTCTATATTCATTGATATACATTTATTTATGTTACATTTAATTGTGTATAAATTCATCTTATGTAAGAGGCATTTCTTATTATATGTCATTCATTAATTGGGATAGAATGCCAGGGGCTTGCTTATCTTGTATAAGTTTGTTGGTAAGCTTTGAAAACCAACTTGTGTATGAGTTTGTTAGTGATCTTTGAAAACCAACTTATGTAAGAGTTTGTTGGTAAGCTCGGAAAAACCAACTAGTGATTAGTGGAACTTGAGTGCAGTGAGTGAGGCTAATTTATAGAGAGGAGTAGGTACTACATTATGGGCCGAACCTCTATAAAATACTTGTATGCTTTATGCTGCGTTATTCATTTTCTAGTTATCATAGCACTTTGATTTTTTATTGGCCAAAATTTTAAAGGCTCAATTCACCCCCCCCCTCCCCCCCTCTTGAGCTACCTTAGGTCAAGATTAATAATTGGTATTAGAATGGGCTTTAACAGTTAATCTTGATAATCAATTATTTTCACTGCTTGAAGTGATCCTTATGGCCAACACTATCCACAACATAATAGTCAAAGGACAGTTAACCACCAGACCTCCAGTTTTTTATGGCACCAACTACGGGTACTGGAAGATGCATATACAAAATTTTTTTATAGCCACTAACTATAAATTGTAGTAAATCATCAAAGATGGCAAGACTGTCATGATCACAAAAGACAAATATACTACCAAAGACATTGTATTAGTAGAGAGAAATGTCAAAGTTAAGAATAGCCTTTACTATGCATTGTTGTTTTTAAGTTCGCAAAGAGATTTGGGATAAGCTGAAAGTTGCACATCAGGGTACTAATCAAGTCAAAGAGACCAAAATTAATATACTTGTGTAGGAATATGAAGCCTTCAACATGCAAGGCAATGAAATAATATTAGAAATGTTTGAAAGATTTCAAAAGATCACCAATGGGTTGAGTGGTCTTGGACAAAAATATGAGTTACCTAAAATGGTGAAGAAGATCCTAAGATCTTTGCAAGATAGTGGATGGCAAAACTCATAGCTATCCAGGATGTAAGAGACCTAGACAAGAAGAAAGTTAAAGAGCTTATGAGTTCGCTTATGACCCATGAAATTCTAATGAAGCAAAAATCTCCAAAAGAATCAAAAGGAAAGAAATCAATAATATTGAGAGCTGAATTAGAAGATGATTCACAGAGTGAAGCTTCAATGAGTGGAGCAGAAAATGATAATGACATGTTAATGCTAAGTAAAAGATTCAGAACCATGTTTAAAAGAAAGTTTGGAAGTAACTCCAGAAATTTCAGAAACAAAGACAAAAGAAAAGATGTTTCTACCTACTATAAATGTGGCAAACCTAGCCAAATGAGTTATGATTGCCAAGAACCTGACAAGAGGAAAGGGGAACAACAAAACAAAAAGCACAATTCATATCCTAAAAGGAAAAATAAAGACAACAACAACAAAAGCTTTAACAAAAGGAAAGAACTTGCAGCATAGGTTGCCACCTACAAAAGGAGATCAAGGTGAATACCACACTAGAATCAACTTCATAGCCATCCATGAAGATGAAATAACTTTAGAACTTGAATCTCAAAGTTTTCTTGATGAATTTGAAAGTTTATATGTGGATTTCAAGGCTTTGAAAGCTAAATATAATGAGACAAACAAGGAGCTATTGAAAGTAACCAATGAATTCTCCAAGTTAAAAATGTTAAAATAATAAGCTCAAGAATGATAAATGCACAATTTGAGAATTTGAGTAGGTCAAGGCAGAAAATAACGCCCTAAGACAGATCTTGACCTCCACCTTATTTAGAATGATAATAAAGAGTAAAGGTGGTCAGCAACATAAGAAAAGAACTACAATTCTAGGAGAAAATAAAGGACCAAACAAACCATGGTTTGGATTCCTAAAATAGTTGTAGATGTAATAAATGCAGTTCAATCTCCTAAAATTAGAATAGTGGCACCCAAGGAACAATGGGTACAAAAATTTGTTGCCACTAACCCACCTAGACCCATTCAAAAATGGTTACCAAAGATTAAAGCCTAACATTGTCATTGCAGGTGTCTAAGAGCCACAAGAAGTAGCATGTGGTACATTGATAGTGGTTCTCAAGACACATGACAAGGGAGAAGGAGTTGTTCACTAAATTTAAAGAAAAATGTGGTGGAACAATGAGCTTTGGAGACAACGAGAAAGGTAGAGTACTTGGGATTAGTAAGGTCGGCCAACCACAATCTACTATTATTTCATATGTACTTCTAGTTAAGGGATTAAGACATAACCTTCTTAGTGTCAATTAATTTTGTGATAGTGGTTACAACGTTATGTTTGAATCTCACATTTTTTTAGTCCTAGACCAAAATGACTCAATTGTAATTCTAGGCAAAAGGCATGAAAATGCATATATAGTAGACAGATTTGATCTCCAAGCTAAGTGTCTTATTATTCATTATGAGTCTCTACTGTGGCATAGAAGATTAGGACATGCCAACAAAGAAATGATAGAAAGACTATACTGAAATGATTTTGCAGTTAGCTTACCCAAACTGAAATTTGACAAAAAATAATTGTGTGATGCATGCCTGAAAGGAAAGCATGCAAAAGAATCTTTCAAGCCAAACAACTAAGCCATTTCAATTGCTATACATGAACTTAGTAGGACCAATGAGAACTAGAAGACTTGGACAGAAACATTATATGTTGATGACATTATATTTGGAGCTACTAATGAAAATCTTTGTCAAGAGTTTTCTAAGTTAATGCATGAAGAATTTGAAATGAGTTTGATGGGAGAATTGAACTTCTTTTTGGGACTACAAGTAAAGTAGACAAAGAAAGAAATTTTCATCCACCAAGTTAAATATACAAAAACACTGCTAAAGAAACTCAATCTTTAAGATGGAAGAAAATATGAAACTCCAATGAGCACTTCCATCAAATTTGATAAGGATAAAAAAAAGATAAACCTATTTCTTTAGCAGACATTTTAACTAAGCAACTCCTAGAAGAGAGATTTTGTATGATTAGAAGAGAATTAGGAGGAATAGATTTATTTGCATAATAATAATAATAATATATTGATCATCACTTTATGCTTACGTTTATGTGATTTGAATGAATACTATCTCTAAATGCCACAAGTGTGTACGCTGTATTAGTTAGAAAATTTCAGACATAGATAATTTTTTTTGCTACTCATGTCCAAATTGCTATTTCTAGACATAGATATTCATGTCCAATATCATGACTGGACTTTGCATAATTTTGTTTTTAGACACAATCCTCAATGTTTGAAACTATGTTTCCAAACTTTGCCACATCAATTATGTGTCCGAAATTTCAAGTCCTATTGATTATCTTTTTAAACTGCTTAAACTCCTATTTATGAGAATAAGTCTCATTTTTATGAAGGAATTAAAACATTCCTCATCGGCATTCTTATCCATTGATTGATTCTAGCAAACATTTATTAGAAAATTCATTAAAAATATGCTAGAACCTCGTGAAAACCCCTTTTCAACTGACTTACTGTTAGCAACAATGTCTATTTAACTCCTCTTGATCTCCTCATTACCAACGGAAAAGTGAAAACTAGAAAACTTTGATAAAAAAAATGGACATAGATAAGCAAAGATAATGAAATTGAGATGTATACAAAAGAGAATTCACTAAAGGAAAGCAAAGTGGATAGAGTAGTGGTTAAGATGTTTTGGATTAGAGATCATTCTTCTATTGAATTTACTGGATTTTATGATGTTTCTGAAGAAGAAGATAAGAGCTTGATGTAAGAACCATGTTTGTAGCAGTCTAAAGGCTAGACTTTCCAGGTTACTACCTTCTGTGGCCAAGGACTAGAAGGGAGAAGTAGCACTAGGAGCATTCCCCTTCTCCCCCGTCCAAAACTTTGGATCCTCTAATGTGACCTTCCAAATGTAATGGACACATGCCTATGCATGATTCCAAATGTTTTGACAAATCATAATGGGCCCCACCATAATCTCTCTGATCCCACTGTTCTTCCACCCATCCCATCCCTGCTGCACCCTTTCAACACTAGTTTAGTACTCTATTTGTACTGAAATATACTTGAGTGTAATGCTATTTGTACTAAAATAAAATGAAATAAATTTTTTTGAGTACTTCACTATCATGAACTATCTATCTTAGATGTTTTCCCATGAACCCCTTTTTTTAATAATGACAAAAGGGGGAGGGGAGAATAAGCTGTATGTTATGGGAGAATATTATGTATGTTCAAGAAAGTTAATTATGTTATCTCCATGTTAAAATTTAGGGAGAGGATGCACTAAGTAAGGGGGAGTTATGCTATGTATGATTTATTCATATTTAGTTCCCATGTATGTTCTTATTTCACTTGTTTGAAAGGTAATTCATTCAAATGTTTTGTCATCATCAAAAAGGGGGAGATTATTAAACCAAACCTCTTTATCAAGCTTGATTTTGATGAAGAACATATTTAACTAGCAAAGTTTTGATGATGAGAAAAAGCACATGAGTGAAAGTTTAAGCTACTAATCATTATTTCCCAAGTGTGCAGTAACAAACAATATATTAGGGAAATTGCATAAGTGGACAATATGTACAAGATTATATCAGAGATAAGATCCACTAGTTTATGAGGAAGGAAAAACATAGATGCTCAAATGAGAAAGAATGACAATAAAACCTTGAAGAAGCAGTGTATGAAACAACTACTAGACATGCCTCAAAATATTACCAAAATAATTTAGACTTGTGCTCAAAGTACAACATAAAATCAGTCCCAAAAATTTCTGATTAAGAAGCCAAGATGCTAAACATTGCAAAGCCATTCTTGAACATAAAATCCAAACTCGAACACTATTGAAGCTAAAGAGAAAAGCCAAAATTATCTAGAAGTCAAAGTCCAAAAATCCCATATGCTAAATCCCTGACATGGGCATAGCTAAAGACGCAAGTTTGGAATACTAACTTTGGACATGACAAACACAATTCCGGACATAGCCAGGATCAAGCTGTGTGACCAAATGCAACTAGCACTAGTCCAAGTTTGAAATCTTAAACTCGGACATGAAGATCATTTTTGAACAAGGTGATTCATTCTTAGACATAACCGAATATGAAGCTGCAAGTTGAACGGTTCAACCAAGTCTAGAAACTTAAACGTTGGACATGACCATTCAATTCCATACATGGCAAATCATTTACAGACACAAAAAAATGAAGTCTATTACAAGTCAAGCACTAGTCCAAGTCCAAAATATTAACTTTGGACATGACTATTCAAAACCAGACATGATGGTTCACTTTTGAACATGGCCAAGCATAATCTGTTTTAAGCTTAACGACTCAAGCAAGTTTGAGAACTTAATTCTGGACATGGGAACTAAACTTGGACATGGCTTAACAGATATCAAACATGAAAACCCATGAGAGAGCTCCAACAAACAGAAAATCTTGTTGATTTGCTCGCACTGAATGAACATTGTCTTCTCATAAGAGCAGAATTTAAATTCAGCTATAAAAGGAGTAAAGAAAGGACGTTCCAAGAAGTTACAAGAGTTAGATATTTTTGAGAAAAGTAAGAGCAGCAAACAAGAGCATTTACTCTCAGACATTAAAGTTTTCTTCCAAACTCTACCTGAGCTAAAACACCATCTACAATCAAAGAACATTCTCTGTAAACAAAATAAGGGACTCTAAAATTCTATATTTATTTTTATACATTTATTTCTATTACATTTAATTATGTACAAATTCAGCCTATGTAAGAGGCATTTCTTATTATATGTCTTTCATTAATTGGTATAGTAAGGGAGGGGCTTGCTTATCTTGTATAAGTTTGTTGGTCAGCTTTGAAAACCAACTAGGATAAGTTTATTGGTAAGCTTTGAAAACCAACCTGCATATGTATTTGTTGGTGAGCTTTGAAAACCAACTTGTGTAAGAGTTTGTTGGTAAGCTTGAAAAAACCAACTAGTGATTAGTGGAACCTGAGTGCAGTGAGTGAGGCTAACTTAGAGAGAGGAGTAGGTATTGTGTTGTAGGCCGAACCTCTATAAAATACTTGTGTGTTTTGTGCTACGTGATTCATTTTCTAGTTATTATAGCACCTTGATTTTTATTGGCTAAAATTTTAAAAGTTTAATTCACCCCAGCCCCCCCCCCCCCCCCACTTGACCTACCTTAGGTTAGGACAATAGTTTGCACCTTCATATGGATTCCCAAAGTTATTTTGAGGGAATAATATGCAAAAACATAAAAAAAAGTTAAGTTACTGCATGTCT
>JAYJMB010057910.1:0-27140 GCA_036873735.1 Pouteria campechiana | reverse complement strand
CAAAATTGGGCAAAATCACTGTTCATCTTTCCCAAAATTACTTTTCACAAAACCCTAGCCAAGCCAAATTTATGAATTCTCATGCTCAATTCACTATAATTAAACCATTAAATCATTTCCCTCATGATTAATACGATATAAACCATATAATCTTACTCAATTTCCACTATTCCTAAAATTCTACAAAACCCTAACTTATAAGAATTCAATTTTTGGATGGGAAGGAGCAACTTGCCTTGTAAATCAAGCATGGATGACACTCATGAGCATGATTACAAGCTTAAAACCCGAAGAGGCTCCATCCAATCACAAGAAGTTAGATTTTCTTCCATTTTTTGCCATTCAAGCATAAAAAACCCAAACCTAGAAGCATACTTGCATGATTACTCATCTTAGTCCCCATGCTTTCTAGTAAAAATGGCAAGTTTTGGACCTAAACGAGGTTAGGGCATGGGTTTGGGAAGAAATAGAACAATTAGGGAAGAAATGCTATGAAATAAGCTTTAAAAAGTCAGCTAAATGACTTAATTGGAAAACAAAGCAATGGCCTCAATTTCTAGAGCAACGGCTCCAAATTCTGCTACCTCCCTTGTGCCTCTTTTTCAAAAACAATGGAGCCACGACCTCAAATTTTGGAGCCTCAGCCTCAAATTTTGTTATCCCAAACGGTCCCATTGTTTTGGCCATATCTCCCACATACAAACCAAAATTACATGATTTTTAATGAGTTTAAAAGATAATTTCAATGAATACAACTTTCATATTGAATACTTTTCTTAGATACGCCTCCATATATGTCAAAACATTAAATAAAATGACCTAATTTGGTAATTTTGGTACTTTTTAAAATATAGAGCTATTTTGATACATTAATCATAAATTTCTCATGCGATATCCAAATTAGATGATTTGTAAAATGTTAGAAAGATAATTTTAAGATATACGACTCTTATGTTGACCACATACTTAAATTATTCCATTATCCACATCAAAAATTAATCATAAATGACCCCTTTTTCAAATTCAATATTTTCTTAACATACTCTTGTGCTCAACACACAATCTCACTATTTTAGTTATATTGAAAACAACTCCAATGTATTCAATTATTCAAGTATAAATTTATCAAATTTGACACCTAGGTGTTACAAGCTATGACTATCTGAGTGCATAAAAAAGCTATTTATTTATGCCCCCTAGAGCTAGAATTTAGAAGAGTACTAGGAGCACTATGATCATGCCCCCTAGAGCTAGATCTAGAAGAGTGCTAGGAACACTATTTTTATGCCCCCTAGAGTTGGAATCTAGAAGAGTGTTAGGAGCACTATTGTAATTCTATCTTTTAGAATAGTGGAACCCAAGACATTAAGAGGAGAGTGTTCTTGGAAGAATGGGGTAGAGTGTTTACTCAAACCACTATAAAAATTTTTGTGTCTTATTTACGTGTGCATTGGTTGATTGAGTGATTAGATTAATTCTAGAGGGACGTTTAACCCTAAAAGGCTTGAGCAATTTTTTTAAGTACCAAATTTACCCCTCCCCTCTTGGGTTTTTGCCTAATCTTTAGAACCAATAGAGAGGGTACCTCAAATCACTATAAAAGTTTTTGTGTATTATGTGATTACTTATCTATTTGCATTATCTTTTACACTGAATTGCAAAGAGGGATAAGGTTTTCTTAGAAGTGGTATGAGAGTGGGCTAAAAAAATATGGTGTAGAGATTCAATTGTGAACCCATCATCCTCTTCTCATGTATTTGTTGAGGGGCAAGTTTTCACTGCAAATTATATCGCAAGTGTACAATGTCAAGTTTTGTAATATAATGGTGAGAGAGTGTCATCTCCATAGGGATTACAAATTTTAATTAATCACTAGCTATCAAAAGAATGATCCTAACTTTATCTTGATAGTCAACATATAAGGAATTAAATAATAAATAGAATGGACAACCTTTGATAAGAAGTAATCAAGGTATTAACACTCTAGCAGATTGATTTAATTTATGCTTCAGTCATGTTGTTTATAACTCATTTTATGTTGATCATTGCATTGGTTTATAAATCTAGAATGCAAAAACACTCAACTCCCTCTCCTGAGTGCTAAGTCAAGTATCTATTCCCAAAATTCTAATTTTGATAATATCCCCATAAAAATCAGAATATTAGAAATACATTAAGATCTATGATTCTCTATAATAATTTCATAAAATCTAGAAGCTCTCCTGAGTCATCTATGATCTATGATTTTATGTCATGATGCATTGCAACAACCCGGGGCTCCAGTGCACTATTGTTCACTTTGGGTACACGCCCGCATGGTTTTGTCCCGATGCATCCTTACAAGGAACCTCACCGAGCCCGTCATGTGCACCTCTCCTGAGTGTTAAACCCTAAATACTTGATCATTCAATTGATGGCCAATAAATTGAAAGCAAAAGCACAAAACATCACAAATAAACCAATCATAATGTCAATCATGTAATTTATTGCTCACACCATGAAATCCACATAAAATCTATCTCCCTTCTAGAAGGAGGAAGTTAGCCCCTCATGACGTAAACTAAATCCATCAAATAAACATTTAACATCATCATAGTTCAATTTCAAAGTTAAATCCAAGATTATAAGGAATCAAAGCAAATTGAAACATAAGAAAACCAGTGATAACAATGTCTTCCCATTTTATGCTTATCTTCCTATCATTGAAATTGAGCTCCTTCCTCTTGATCTTTAAAACTGTTCTTTCTCCTCTTCAAAGCCCTCAAGAAAACCTCAAAGAGTCCAAAGAAATACCCAGCAAGAAGCCCCAAAAAAACCTCTTTATTGCCCTCATGAACTATCTATTTATAGCAACTTGGGCACATGTGTACTGTAGTTAGGGTTAGTGCATCGGTGTTAGGTTTGGGCACTATGACACTGATGTTGCTACCTGCATTGTTGTTTCTCTAGTGATGTGGTGCCACAACTCTAATTTTGGGCACCGTGGTGCCCATGTTGCTAACCAAAAGTCTGAATATTTTGCTTGCTCCATTCTTCCCATCCTTTAGCCATCCAATTGCACTTTTCTTTTCCTTAATTTTTGGTCATTTCTTCCTACTTTACACTGTACCTAGCAAAAAACATAAAACACATGAATTGCATATAAATTTCTCAAGAATCAACAAATAAATAAGCATGAATAATAGTAAATTTAAGTGAAAAGAATTGACTTATCAGCAATCCTCAAAATTGCTACCCCTATTTGATGGCATCAATTTTGCCTATTGGAAATTAAGGATGAAATAGTGCATATTCATAATGGCTGGCAACATGAATTTTGGAAGGTCATAGAAGTGGGAGTAACTCTCCCAATAGCAAGCATCAAGGCTTGGACCAAAGATGACACTACTAACATCCAAAACAATGCAAAGGCAATGAACTCCCTATTTTGTGCCTTGTCAACAACTGAATTTGATAGTCTCATTATTTACCGCAACTAAATACATATGGGATAAGTTGGTGCCTATATATGAAGGTTCCTCTCAAGTTAAAGGAGTTGGAGGGAAAGTCCTTATAGGAGAGTTAGAAAATTTCAAAATGAAATAAGTAGAAAGTATCTTCGAAAATGTATGCCAAGTTTTCTAAATTAACTAATCCTCTCAAAGGTTTACAGAGAGAAATTTTTAACTTTGAATAGGTTATGAAGATACTAAGAGCACTACTGAAATCATAGAACCAAAAGATTATCGCGATTGAAGAAGCGAAGCACCTCAATACATTGAAGGTCGATGATTTAATCAGTTTGCTCATATTCCATGAACTGGTTAAAGGGAAAAGAGAGAAGCCCATCAAGCAATGAAAAACCATGTCTCTAAAAGCAACAAAGGAGAGCAGTAGTGAATCAACTTCATAAATAGAAGATGAAGTTGTCATGCTTACTAGAAAATTCAAAAAGTTTTTGAGAATCAACAAAGTAAGTAACTCAAGAAGACCACCTAGAAATGATGAAAACAAGAAGAGAGAAAGAAGAATAAACTTGCGAAAATGCTATAAATGTAGAGGAATTGGACACATGATTGTAGTATGTCCAAATAAAGAAAGAGTAGACTTCAATGAAAATGAAGATGGGATAGAAAAAGATAGAAAAGAGAAGCAATTCAGAAGATCATCAAAGAATCAATCAATACGCATGTACATTAATGAAGATGAGTCTTCAGGCACAAGTGCAAGTGAAAGAGAGGACAAGAAAATCAACGATATAGTGAGAATATATTGCATGAATCACATGAAGAATAAATTCTTATGCCATAATTCCGCTTAAGATCAACCAAAAAAGAGTAACAACGACATGGAGGTTGGAATTAACTTTTATTCTTCTTATAGTTTTTATTATCCAAGCTCCACCAATGAATGTAGTACATGCAATGAGCTTGATGAGTTGTAGCAATCATGTGACTATTCCTTCATTGAATTTGAGACACCTAGACAAAATTCTCCTAGAAAAGAGACATTTTTATGCCACTATTAAAGAAAATGCTACACTAGCTAAAAGGAACCTATCTCTACAAAAAGAAGTTGGCAATTTAAAGAAAGAGATAGAAATATTTAATTTCATGTTCAAACAATTCTCTAACCCTAGAGAATGAATAACTAAATTTTTGTGAATGACTAGGCAAAAGAATAAAAATGGGCATGGATGTGAGGAATCTAGGTGTGATGAGCCAAAAAAAATAGAAATTTAATGGTTGGACCAAGGTATGAACCTTGGTGAAGAGAGAGGAAACTATCCTCACGTTAGAAGGTTTTTAAGACACTCTTGGGTAAGAAAACCAAAACCATATCATGCATCAACTAGAATCTCTAGTAAATGTCATTTCTGCAGCAAGGAAAGACATAAGATATATGATTACTATGCAAAAAAGTTGTAGCGAAAAGGTGCAAAGTTGAGATGGAAACCCAAGGAAAGTGTATAACCTTTCTTCACACATAAATCCACAAACATAAATGGACCTACTACTTGTGTAATAAAGAGAAGAAGTGAATGTTTTTCATTATGATTGTAGGTAAGTTTCAAAGCCACTACAAGGAACATTTGGTTTATTAAAAGTGGATTTCAAGGACTAGGAATAAAGAACACTTCAAGGACTTGAAGCCAATGAATGGAGGCACTATTGCAATTGGCAATAATGATAAAGGTTTCATCAAAGGTAAAAGTAAAATTTATGGTTTTTCAATGCATGTAACGAAGATGTTCTATATATTGATGGTCTTAAGCATAACTTATTAATCATTAGCCAAATATGTGATAGAGGTCATAGAGTTGTGTTTGAAACATCAATATGCCATGTATTCAATGCTAATGATGATCTATTGTTCAGTGGCAAAAGGGATGAAAATATTTATTTGATTCATTTAGATGAAATCATAGGAAAATGGCTAATTGAAGTTAATGGTGACCCATGGTTTTGGCACAAAAGAATGAGACACATCAATATGTCAAATATTAAGCCTCTATGGAAGAAAATTTTGGTAAACAGTCTACAAAGCTGAAATATGACAAGGAAAAAATTTACAAAGCTTGTTAAATGTCAAAATAGACTAAAATTTCCTTCTCATCCAAGAATGAAATGTTCACATCTAGACCATTAGAGTTATTAAACATGGATTTGTCTGGGCCATCCTACATTTTGAGTCTTGGTGGCAAAATATACATGTATGTCACTACAGATGACTACTCTAGGTTCACATTGTTAGGTCTCATTGGCTAAGCACAACCCAAGAAGGGAGGGGTGAATTGGGTTATCAAAAAATATCTTCTTAAAACCCTTTTTAGGATTAAGTCTCTCTTTTCAATTCAATGAAAATAATGTAAGCAATTAGATAATTAGATAGAGATTTTTATAGTTGTTCAAGTTAACTGCTCTAGTCCACTCTTCCAAGCACTCTCTTTTAGTGACTTGGGTTCCACTATCTCTTATAATGGAATATAACCAATGCACCTAGCACTCTTCTTGATTCCAGCTCAAGAGAGAGTGTAACGATTAGTGCCTTTGCACTATTCTTGATTCCATCTCAAGGAAGCATAAAAACAAACTAGCAGACCACCCATGAGACACACTCCAATAGTTTCTTCTTGAGCTTGGCCTCCAATACCAACTCAAGGTAATAACAAAAAATATACAAAAGAAAAGTTTACACTTTAAATGTGTTTATCTGAATCTATGGGGGAAGACTTGAACAACTTTGAAAAGAGTAGAACTTACTTCCTAAAAAGTAGTTGAGAGCCTTTATTGAGTGACTAAAGATTTAGGGCTTAAAGTCTTTGAGTTACTTAAGTAAATGAAGATTTGATCTCAGTAAATGCTTGCAACCGTTGCTTGAACACCCCAAAATGACTCCCTTTATAGTTGCATTTAAATTATAGGTGTTGGGAGTAGGCAATGCTCATTTAATGCAAGGGAACATTCAAATTTTTGACCATTTGAATTATCGATTAGTACAACAGGTGGTTGCGGTATCGATCACACCGTAGGTGATGTGGTGGGCAGTATGGTGAACCAGTTGTAGTCAAATCTTTGCTGAAAACTCCTGCACCAACATCTCTGGCCATTCATAGGTAGTACCGTAGGCATTCGTGATATTAGCTATGCTCCTTCGGAATTTGTGAGACGTCGTAGAGATTTAAAGATGTCATCGCTTCAAACCTTTTGAGTGCTTCCAAAGTAAAAACTTCAAACTGTCTGAAGTTACGTGAATTCCTTAGCATGGAGTACACACTTCAACACTTCTAAAGTAAGCTTCTGAACATTTGAAACAATAACTCCAGACCTTCTATCTTCACACTTTCATCTTTCAAAATGTCTGAAGTGTAGCTTTAGGTCATCTGAAATAGCTTGCATTCCTTAGTGTCATATGTACATACTTTAACACTTTTGAAATATTTTGTAAGCTTGTTTTAGCGCATTTGAAGTGGAATTTCAGCCCATCTGAAGTTCTTTTCAACATTGTCTTCACTTCTAAAGCTTTATTCTTTTCAAAGAATGTCTGAAATGTCTGAAGTCCTTTTGAACATCTAAAGTACTTTTGCTCCTTTCAAACTTGTTTATACTTCTGAAATCCAGAACACTCTCTTCTGAGATTTCGAAACTTCCTTTTATTCTGAATTTCCTTTGGAACTTTCTGAGTGTGAAATTTGAAGTTCTAAAACTTGAAAAGCTCCCCCTAAAACTTTGTCACTTCTGTTTTGAAGTCTTTTGTATCTTCTGAAGTTTGAGATCTTCTCCTTCTAAGTCACTTTCTGAAATGTATTAGCTTGTTCTTCTTCTAGAATTATTTCTATACTTGGACATCTCAACAAACTTTTATTAGTTCCATTAATCAAGTTTTGTTATCATCAAGACTAAATGGGTGGAGCTAGCACACATGGGTGATCTTATTGGCAAACAAGGATGGGGTAGTCTCTATGTTTTACACTTTTTTAAAGCTTGTCTAGAATGAAAAGCAATTATCAATTGTTTCAATTAGAAGTGACCATAGTGGTGAATTCAAAAGTAGAAAATTTGTTAATTTTTTGTGTAGAAAAAGGAATTCACTACATCTTCTTAGCCCCTACAACTCCCAAACAAAGTAGATTTGTGGGAAGAAAGAATAGAAAAATAAAAGAGATGGCAAGAACAATGTTGAATGAGAGCAAATTTTCCAAAAGATTTTGAGGTGAGGCGGTTAGCACTGCTTGCCATTTGCTAAATAGAGTTAATCTTAGACCAATTTTGAAGAAAACTCCATATGAGCCTTGGAAAAGAAGAAAACCAAACATATCTTATTTTCTTTCCTTCAATTATGTATGCTATGTGGTAAACAATGGGAAGGATAACCTTGGAAACTATGATCCAAAAAGCAATGAGGCTATCTTCGTTAGTCATGCTTCCAATAGCAAAGCATTTAGAGTTTTCAATAACTAAACTCAAGTTGAAAAGCATTTAGAGTTTTCAATAACTAAACTCAAGTTGTAGAACAATCAGTGAATGTGACATTTGATAAATTTGGATTAACCTTGAGGAAAAAGATTGATAGTGATGTAGATGAAATCACAAAGAAAATGAAAAAGATACAACTAGAAAACCAAGGGGAAGAAGGAATGTCAAAGCAAAATGATGGTCAAAATTCAAAAAATGAAAAGGAGGTAAGTGAAGGTAATGTTCCCTTCCAACACCCTTCTGATTTGAAGTTCATGCTTAACAATCTTAGAGATCAAGTTATAGGTGATAACTATGATGGTGTTAGAACAAGAAGATCACTGCACAACATCTATGGGCATTTTGCTTTTATTTCTAACATTGAGCCTACTTGCATTGATCAAGCTTTTGATGATGAAAACTAGATTATTACAATGAAAGAGGAGCTAGTTTGAAAGAAATAAAGTTTGGGAATTAATTTCAAGGGCTAAGCATATTAATGTAATTAGGACCAAATGGGTCTTTAGGAACAAATTAGATGAAAGTAGACTTGTTGTAAGAAGTAAAGCAAGGTTGGTTGCTAAGGGATATTCTTAAGAAGAGAAAATTGATTTGGAAGAGTCCTATGCCCCTATAGAAAGATTAGTAGCCGCAATGATATTAATTGCTTTTGCATCCTGTATGAACTTCAAACTATTCCAAATAGATGTGAAAAGTGCATTCCTTAATGGGCATCTAAATGAGGAAGTATATGTAGAGCAACCTCTTAGATTTGAACTTGATGATCAACCAAACCGAGTCTATCAACTTACCAAAGCACTTTATGGACTAAGACATGCTACGGGAGCTTGGTATGAAATATCAAGTAAGTTTCTTAGTAATCATAAGTTCAAGAGATGAAAAGTTGATACTACATTATCCATCAAGAATGACGACATGGTTATCTTGATAATTCAAGTTTATGTAGATGATATTATTTATGGTACTATTAATAAAGCTCTTTACCAAGAATTTTCTAGAATCATGCAGGCTGAATTTGAAATGTGCATGATGGGAGAGCTAAATTACTTCCTTAGATTGCAAATCAAGTAAAGAGAATATGAAATATATATTTTCCAATCTAAGTATATAAGGAAGATGCTCAAGAAGTTTAAGATGGAAGGAGTCAAAGATGCAAACACTCTAATGAGAACCTCGACAAGATTGGACAAGGACCAAAAGGGTAAACCAGTAGATCAAAAAATCTTTTGTAGCATGATTAGTTCTGTAACACCCTCAACTCTAGCCAATGTGAAGTATTGTCCACCTTGGGCCTACCAGGTCCCGTTGGCATGTAGAGCCCACACAATGTTACCCATTTAGGCCTACTCTTTTGGCCCAAAAGATGCCTCACAATGACTTGCGTATTCCTAGGATCTCTTTCACCACACATCCATTGTAAGCTCTCCACATCTGCTCACATGGCAGTGGCCAGAAAGTGGCTCTGATACCATTTGTAACAACCTTAACTCTAGCCAATGTGAAATATTATCTGCTTTGGGCTCACTAGATCCTACTAGCACGCAGAGCCAGCATGGTTTTTTCCATTTAGACCTACTTTTTTGGCCCAAAAGTCACCTCACAATGACTTGCCATAGTTTAAACTTGAACTTCTGATCTCAAGTCATATTGGTTTTGAAACCAACTCTGATACCAATTAGGCAAGTAGCTCAGCTAGTATCAGAATTGGTTTTGAAACCAATATGACTTGAGATCAGAGGTTCGAGTGTGAACTATGGCAAGTCATTGTGAGGCACCTTTTAGGCCAGAAAAGTAGTCCTAAATGGGCAAAATCGTGCTGGCTCTGCATGCTAGCAGAATCTGGTGGACCCAAATTGGACAATACTTCACATTGGCTAGAGTTGAGAGTGTTAAAAGTTCTCTCTTTTTTTTAACTTCTTCTAAGCCTGATATACTATTTAGTGTATGTTTATGCTATAGATTTCAGTCTAGTCCAAAGGAACCAAATCTATTTACAATTAAATGTATTTTCAAGTATCTAGTTAACATACCAAGTTGAGGGTTATATTATCGGGAAGGAAATAGTTTAGAATTAATTAGATATTGAGATACTAACTTTGGAGGATACAATGTTAATAGGAGAAGCACTAGTGAACATGCCAATTCCTTTGAAATATGTTGGTGTCATGGTTTACAAGTAAACAAACTAGTGTTGCTCTCTCCATTGTAGAAGCTGAATACATAGATGATAAGCTCATAATTATAATATTTCAATACCTAAATTTATATGTTTTGGATCCTCTTTTGACATAATTCTTAGTGATTTATATTAAAATTTGAATAAATATTTTACTTAATAGATTTTTTTAATGTTTCAGACGTCAAAATTGTAAAAAGAAGCATTATAAAGGCATAACATTGAGGCAATCTAGTATGGATGGAGGCTAATTCATGGAAAGTGTTCAACATGAAAGTTGTATCCCTTCAAATTATTTGTCCAACAAATCAAGAATCACATGATTTTGAGTTTGGACGAGAAAGTTATGGTCAAAAAACTAAAACTACTCTAAAGCTTTAGAGTTGTTGAAAGCAACTTCAGGTGCATGAAGTGACTTCAAATGCATGATTAAGAAGCAATTTTGCCAATTTAGACATGCAAAAGTAAGCTTCAGATGGTCTAAAGGTATCTCAGATGGTGCTAACATGCTTTAGATGTGTGGAACAAGATTTCAGACTTGCTGAAGACATGTAAATTAATATAGAACAACTTCAGATGTGTGGAAATACTTCAAATTGAAATCAGAGTTTGAAATTCAAAAGCGCATTCAACACCTCTAAAGGCTTTCAATAGACAATTTAAAGGAAGAAATCAAGCTTCAAGAGTTTACAAGGCAATTTCAATCAGCAATATAGTTTAGAGTAGTTTAAGACATGGGTGCCAAATGCCTAGGATTTACAGCTATTCAACTTTTATTTGGAAGCAGATTTCTGTGTAGAGAGTTTCTTTTATTGCAATCTTTAGAGTTTAAGATGCATGGATTGTGAAGTTATTATTGGAAGTTGATTTTTAGATGAAAGATGTGTTGTAATTTTTAGAACTTAGGATGTGCAGCAATTCAGTTTATTTTAAAACTCCTATTTTTATACACTATGACTTTTAGGAAGCTATCTTTTCATGTGGAAAGACTGAGTTATTATGAGAAGAGGATCCCTATGCATAGAAATATTACAATTCATGGAGGAGTTTACTAAAACCCTATTGCTTGGGTTATTTAAAGACATGTCTGGAACAGAGATGAGGACACAATTATGTTAGGATTGTTATTGTATGATTTTGATAATAACAAAACTTGTTCTAAGACTTTATTTATGCTAATGATGCCTCTAGATTAGAAATTTTGAAATATAGGTAAATATGCTTGAAAGATGCGTTCTTTGTTGGATTATCAGTTGTGCAAGCATATTAGACACCTCAATGAAGAAACTGCCTTGATTCATACTACATTTATCCTTGGTTATCATATTATGATTGGGATAAAATATGTGTGCATCATGGAAGTGCGCTTAATGAACTTATCTTTATGAATTCAATCTACTTATCAATGTTATGAAAATTACATGTGGATGAATATATTTAATACATTTCAAAGCTAACAACATGGCAAGTGCAGAAATATCTGAGTGCAGGTTCACAACCAATTGCTCCAACTATTTGTTGCACTTCAGAAAGATTAAATTGAAGAATGCATTTCAAAAAAAAAAATGAAACAGAGGCTTCAAAACATGCTACAAGGAGTTTGATTTATCTGAAATCTAATTTAGTCCAAAGAGACTCTTTTGGACAAATGCAAAAACAAGGAAGAAGCAGGTTCAAGACAAAGCCAAGGCTAAGAAGCAGAAACTGCTGTCCAAAAATATAACTTCAGATAATCCAGAACGACCAAGATAAACTTTCTCCAAGACTAAGCAGAAGAACAAATTTGTCTGAATCACCAAGGACTCAAAAAAATGCACATAAGAAGAAGGAACTTTGTCTGACTGACAAAAGCCAAAGATGAACTTTATCCAAAATTAACTTCACACATATTCAAAGTAAAAAGAGTTCATCTAACTTTTTTTGAATAAGAAGAGAAAAAACAAAGGCAAACTTCATCTGAATCCAAGTTTGAATTCGTCTATGCCATTAGAGTTTGTTTGATGCTAACTTCGAGCAAATGCCGGGAGAAGAAGCTTCAATTTGAGATATGAACCAAAGTGAAAATTTTTCTGAGATTAACTCTGGGAGAATGCACACAATTAAAAGTCATGCCTTCATTCGAAATCAGTAGAAATGTGACTAACAATAAACTTCATCTGGACTCTTGCTTTTTAGTATGAAGATTTGTTTAGTCCCCATTTCAGGCAATATGCAGTGATCCAGGGTTTTAAGCTGCGAAAAGATAATCCGAAAAGAAGAACATGGTAATGACAGCAAATCTTAATGTTCTTCTACATTCAAAGCTAAACAACCAACTCCATCTATTAAAAGAAAAAGTTACATTTCTCCAATGGTCAAGATTTTGAAAGAGTTATTTAAGGATAAGCTAAGTGATGTTTCAAAGTAAGAGAAGGGGTTGTTACATTCATATTGATGATTTCTTTGAGCTTTAACCTAATAATCCTCTAGCAACCAAAGGGCAAGAGATTCAACTTTTAGATATTTATTCAAGAGCTTTAACCTTCCAAATCTTTAAGGCCTTCTTCTTTAATACATTAAGGGAAGATCTTTTGCACTACAAGGAGTTGTTAAAAGATCAAGTCTTCCCCGGTGCTTCATTGAAACACTATATAAAAGTGTGTAAGTTAACTGGTTAGTTTGAAAACCCGAGAGTTGGTGGTGAGCTATAGAAAACCATAATTGTATAAGTTTGTTGGTGATCTTGAAAACCAGTGTGTCTAGTGAGCTTAGGAAAATTAGAGTAGAAGTTTGCTAGTGAATTTGGAACCTAGTGAGTTGGTGGTGAGCCTGAGAAAAACCATCATGTTTGCTGGTGATTTTTAAAACCAGTGATTTTTCGGTGAGCTCAGGAAAACCAGATTGTATTTCCCTTATATGAGATAGTGAAACCCATGGCATAAGGAGAGTATGCTCTTGGAAGAGTGGAGTATCTGTGATTTCCATAAAAAATTATGTTGTCTATGTGTGATTGTGCTATCTTTGATTTCTTTACTTTCTTTGCATGTTATTATTTCATTATTTATTGCATTGCACACAAGCATGAAAAGAGGAAAATTGGTTTAATAGGGGTTAAGCAACAAATTTTTATAAACCTAATTCACCCCACCCCTCTTGGGTTAATCCATCCTACGAGAGCCAACAAATGGTACTAGAGTTGGCTAGATAAATAATTCTAGCGATCCATTTGGGTAAACCAATCATGTCATCCTCTATGTCCTATGAAAGAAATTCCACCTCCCAACTTGCATATTTTGACGGATCAAATTATACACAATGGAAGAGGAGATTGGAAATACATCTTATGGCCAATGACCTTTAGTTATGGAAAATCATTCTTATTAGCATAAAAGAGGATGAAAAGAGAGCAAGGCAAGAAAATTTAAGGCCACAAATACCCTGCTACAAGCACTTGGCCAGTGACACCTGGGGTGGTTAATTTGTGGATCATTGTTAAAAAGTTGATGTTTGAGTTTTATGATATTAGCAAATTGAAAATTTGAGTGTATGCATGAGCATTTATGGAAATTGGGATGAAATAATTTAACCTAATATGATTTACACAAGAATTTAATGTAATTATATCAATTAGGTACAATAATTATATAATTTAAATTATAATTGTTGAACCCGAATGTTAGGTATTTTCTATGATTGATTAATGAAAAAAATTATGTTTTTAATGCATGAGAAGTTTGGAAAATATCATGACATGATGTATAATTTATGAAGGAAATTAATTTGTATATGTTTAAATAATTACATAATGTTATTTCTAATTAGGCATTGTGTTTTTGTGATCACAAATTATATGAAAAATTTGTGAAAATGGATGGAAAATAATGAAATTAAATAAACAAGAAATGAAGAAAAACCAAAAAGGCATAAGTGTATACTAAGAAAATGTTGAATTTGAAAATGGGGTCATTTGTGATCAATTTTTGACATGGATAATGGAATAACTTAAAAATATGGTCAAGATAAGAGTTATATATATTGAAAGTATATTTCTAACTCATCAAAAATCAACTAATTTGGATATCGAATATGGAAGTTATGATCAATGCACTAAAACTGCTCCATTATGAGTAAAAAGTACCAAAATTACCAAATTGGGACACTATTAAAATGTTTGACATATATGGTGGCTGATTTGGAAACTATAGTTAACATTAAAGTTATATCCCTTGAAATTATCTATTCAATGGAATAAGAACCACTCAATTTGGAGTTTTTATGAGAAAGTTATGCCCAATGCACCGAAACCACTCTTGGTGAAAAATTAAGGACGGGATAAAATTGATAAATTTGGAAAATTGCATATTAATCATGCAAAATAATTTTCAAAAATTATATGTAAGACCCATTGAGATTAATATATGTGTGTGATATAGAATTTGCAAACGATCTATTGATTTTATGTGATATTTGAGGTTTAATTGTCAAGTAGGCTAGAATTGAAGGTACATAAAATTTTATTGAAATTAATTAAATTGGGGCAATTTCACTCATGATAAAATTTATTATTGGGTAGTAATATTTAATATATTTTAATGAACTTATGAGTGATGGATTGGATAATATCAAATATGCACGATTAAAGTGAAAATTTTATGAAATTTATAGTGCATGTCCATAGAAGTAATGAGGCACCACTAGAGCACCCAAAAGCTAATAAAGTCCCATGCTCTACCATCTCCCCTAGCCCTATTAAAATACCCTCTCCAAGCCTCTCACACCCATCCTTGTTGCCCCTTGTTCCCACACCCATTTTGAAGAAATTTTGCAAGGAAAATTTCCTTTCTTTGGTGCTAGTCATCATGCCCATGTTAAAGCCTTCACTCCCACTCATTTTCAACATCCAAGAGAGGTAGAGTGGAGTTGTTTCATGCCCCCAAGCTATTGTAATTTTGTGGATTGAAGGAATCAAGCTTGCTCTTGCATTTTGTGGAGGAAATCAAAACGTTAGTAAACCCTTCCCTCAATTAATTTCATTTTTGGATTTTAGGGCTTGAAATATGCAATTTAGTGGGGTGTAAATGGGGGATTTATGCTTGATTTTGATGGGGGGTTTTTATGCAAAAATCTGTTTAGCATGATTATTATTAGATGAGAAGTGTTTATGGGTGTGAATCCACTTCGTGGACAGCAACTTAGTGGTAATGGGTGGTGCTTAGGGATGTGAATGGGCTGTGAGCAATGGAGTGAATAGATTATGGATTTGTTTACCTTATTTATGAGATTAATTAAATGTTAATTTAGTTAATAATAAATTGTACAATTGAAATTATGTAGCACATAACCTAAGTTGCTAAAATTTATGATGTATGTAATGTATTTATTAAAATGCTTCAATATAAAGCTGATGGAATATGTAGGAGCTGTTTGGGGATAACTTAGATAAATATTATGCCTAATTGAATTTCTTTTAAAGTTAATTAATTTTAAACATGTTAAATATAGGTTGTATAATGTGTCTGAAATGTATGATCTAAGATATGAATCCTATATGTTGTTGGAATGCCTATATGAAAAGTGAAGTATGATTAAATGATTTTGATGCCACCCTCATTAGCCATTAAACAATCACTAATACAAGGTGTTTTATCTATTAATGAATGCTTAGATGATGGTTAAAAGAATGGGCAGTAATAGGAATGCTTGGGAATAAAAATTCACACTTGAAATTGTCTTAGAGGAGTCCTAAATTAGACAACTTTGTAAGTAGAATTTTACAGGTTAACATGATGTTTAATTGTCTTCAAATGATACATAAAAGAGGGGGAAAAGTAATGGATTTGTGTACTTGAAACCCATGCAAAATTGCATATCTTAATTGGAATACATGTGTATGTAGGATTGTGGAAGCATCCTTGGGAGCCAAGATAGTGACCTAAAGGGCTTATGAAGAGTGTTGCTTCACATAAGGTAAGTAGGTGTGATTGTTTTCAATGTGTGAATGTCTAAATGGATGAGTGTCTATCCCATATGTTTGCAAATGCGCATGGATGAAATGACTATTAGGGATAGTGGATATCCTATGAATTGTTGTTTAATATATGTTTATATATATGTGTTAAATGTCGAGATGTATTCTTATGGTTCTTCTGTATGGACTGAGATGGACCTCATAGCTATCCCATGATCATTGTGTTTGTAAAGTACACATATAGATGTTGATTTTTTGGGATGGTGAATATCCCAAAAATTGTTATATGGTATTGTGAATATATATGTGAATTGGCATTAGTGAAGATCCCAAGATATATGAATTGGAAGTGTTATGCTGTGATGTAATTAAGTATTTAATTGCTATGTACTATAGGGTTTCTTAGATTGTATAGTATTCTTGTAATATCAGGATTGTGACCTGATATGTTAAGCTATGAGTTGTACTTGATGTATCTATGCTTAGATGGCATAAAATTGAGATTGTATTCATGCTAGATATGATTTGGGATGCCTAATGGATCTCTCTTGTCATTTATGTTTTGTTATATGCCTACTTACTGAGTTTGCCTGGACTCACACCTTTTTTTTAAATTCTTAGTTGGCAGGTGAAGACCGATGCTTGAGAGACAAATTCAATGATAATAGTTGCATTGATATGATGTATTGAAATGGGAATTTTTCATTGTATGTACATGTGAGATTGTGTTTGATTCATTTCAAGTGATGTATAATAGATGTATTAGCATGTCATAGTGATTAATGTATGTAATGTTGTGGATGGATGTAGTAATGAGCTATATATGTTCATTGCCATCACAATATGGCTATGATCTTGGGGAGCCTATGGGTGAGTGATATGATTTGTTATTATTGTATTTGAGAATTATAATTGAGAAAATGTATTGTATTATGTGGCACATGACTATACAGGTTTGGACAACCTTATTTTTAGGAAAAACTCTATCTATTTTTCTATAGAAAATAATCAAGTGAAAAAATGAAAAACTGTTTGGAGAATGGTTGTACAAGTATGAGTTCTTATATTTAAGAGAGATTCTGATGGATTCTCGGTTGGATTCTTCTCTGGAAAATAAGATGGTAGTGCCCCACATCGATCTTGGTGTCAGATATATTAGGCAAAATTAACTTAGAGGGTCAAAACGCATAAGGTGAGGGTGCAGGGCATTATAGTTGGTATCAGAGCTTTGTTTTTTTGATACTGAGATGGTGTGGTATGTGATAAGTCTCAAAAATGTGATGGAAAAGGTTATTGGAAGGAGATAGGAAATGACATGCCTAATATAAGTTTGTGGACCCTTGGAAACATGGGAAGGTGTTAGCCTAAGTTGGTGAATTAATATGATAATGCATAGCTAATGTTAATGCTAATGACTAGAATAGTGCTATGATAGCACAAAGATGACTTCATTATACATTACTTTAGTTATATATAATTGTTATGGCATAGTAGAAGCATGGTGATGCCCATAGGTGCACCTTACGTGGATGTTTGTATATTTTCTTAGTTTATAAGAAACTGAAATGGTGAAACTATGAAGTTTCATGAATGAATTGGTATATTGTCATGGGCTTGACTGATGAAATGTGCAAATTTGTTAAGTATTTTGGTTATGTAATGTCATGACAGAAAGGATGCAAATGTGTATTTTTATGTGTCTGCCTTCTAAAATTAAATTTGATTGCTATACATATGAGGATAATTAGTATGTGCATTGCATGAATAGTATGTTATGCCTGAATGACATGTATATGCTTGGGTTTATGTGATATGGATATGTGATGCCCATGAATATGCCCAGATCTACATTGTCAAGTCTGAGAGGTCGAAGGCATTTGATTTGTGATTCTGCTTGTGATGGCAAAGGGACTGATTTTTTTTTTATTCTACCTATGATGGTGAGGAGTCCTATGATGGCCTAGACCTGACTCCCACATAGGGTGGGGCTCGGTGGTAATGCCTGGATAGCCGGATGTGATATTATACCTCTGGTGCCCGTCTCTAGCATAGGTAGATTTGATGCCACCTATGATGGTGAAGACCTCTAGTGCTCGTGTCTGGCAAAGGTCAAATATGAGACCCCTCTAGTGCCTGTGTCTGGCAGAGGTGGATGACTTGGATGACTTGGATGTAATGGTTGATGAGAATGGGCATGCACATGGATGTGATGAGCATGACATTAATGACATATGCTTATATGAGGTGTTTGCATGATGTATGATATGTATGAGATAGCATAGTCTTTGGTTTGGTGAACTTGTGATCCCTGCGGAGCAAAGAGAGCGAGGAGTGAACGCTGGGTTTGAAAGAGACCTGAGCAAGGTGTGGCTCCTAGCAGGCATCATAGTGGGGGATATAGAGAGGGACCAGAGGGAGGCCAGTGCTTTGATGGTATGCTTGTCAGATTGAATCAGTATGATGCATTGATGCATGATACTAAGTATGGCAGTGTGGCATTAAGTGACTTGTCAGAGTTGGCATGTGATCATGTAAGTATATGGATGTGTTACATATATGCAGTATATGATAACATATGCATTATGAGTTGATGACCCTAGATGAATCAATGGCATTTATGTGTTCATTTGGTTTTGCCTATATGCCATGAGATTGATGTAAGATTCTCATGTTTGGGTATGATTGTAAAGTTATATGTATTTATGTTCTATTGATCTGCTTATGTTGATACTTTGAACAACTCAGACTCAAAAAAAAAATTGTACAAGTGTTATCTTTATTATGAGGTTGGGTCATATGATACAGTAAAGCACCCTTGCACAATGTATCATGAGTATACGGATCTTCAAGGTGAAAAAAAATATTTAGTTATAACAATTGGTGAGGCATATGTTTTGTTTGAATTTGAGTATTAAAGTATGCAATGGAAGCGCAGTGTGATATGATATGTTGACTTGTTGACTCAGATTTAAAGTTTGAAGGATAACACTTCTTGTAAGTGGGTGGTTTATAACACCTGGGGTTGTTAATTTGTGGATCATTATTAAAAAGTTGATGTTTGGGTTTCATGAAACTAGCAAATTGAAAATTTGAGTGTATGCATGACCATTTGTGGAAATTGGAATGAAATAGTTTAACCTAATGTGATGTCCATGAGAATTTAATATGATTATATCAATTAGGTACAATAATTATATGATTCAAATTGTAATTATTGAAACCAAATGTTGGGTATTTTTTATGATTGATTGATGAAAAAAATTATGATTTTAATGCTTGAGAAACTGTATGAGAATTTTGGAAAATATCGTGACATGATGCATAATTTATAATAAAAATTAATGTGTATATGTTTGAATAATTACATGATGTTATGTATAATTATGCATTGTGTTTTTGTGATCAAAATTATGTGGAAAATTTATGTAAAAAGTATGGAAAATAATGAAATTACATTAAGGAGAAATGGAGAAAAACCAAAAGGGCATAAGTGTATACAAAGAAAATGTTGAATTTGAAAAAGTGGTCATTTGTAATCAATTTTTGACATGGATAATGGAATAATTTAAACTTATAATCAATTTAAGGGTTGTGTATATTGAAACTATCTTTCTAATTGATTAAAAATCATTTAATTTGGATATCAGATGCAAAAGTTATGATCAATGCACTAAAACTGCTCCATGATGAATAAAAAGTACCAAAATTACCACATTGGTTCACTTTATAAAATTTCTGACATATATAGGGGATTATTTGAAAAATGTAGTTAAGATAAAAGTTATATCACTTGAAATTATCTATCTAATGGAATAAGAATCACTCAATTCGGAGTTCTTATGAGAAAATTATGCCCAACGCACCAAAACTACTCTTGGTAAAAAATTAATGATGAGATTAAATTGATAAATTTAGAAATTTGCTATTAATAATGCAAAATAATTTTGGGACATTATAGTAAGACACATTAAGATAAATATATGTGTGTGATGTGGAATTTGTAAATGATCTATTGATTTTATGTGATATTTGAGGTTTACTTGTCAAGTGGGCTAGAATTCAAGGTAAATAAAATTTATACAAAATTAATTAAATTGGGTAATTTTAATCATGATAAAATTTATTGTTGGGTAGGGATTAGATAATATCAAATATGCATGATTAAAGTGAAAATTTCAAGAAATTTATAGTGCATGTGCATAGAAGTAATGATGCACCACTAGAGCACCCAAAAGCTAATAAAGTCCCTTGCTCCACCATCTCCCCTTACCCTATTCGAACCCCCTCTCCAAGCCTCTCACGCCCATCCTTTCTGCTCCTTGTTCCCACACCCATTTTGAAGAAATTTTGCAAGGAAAATTTTCTTTCTTTGGTGCTAATCATCATCCCCATGTTAAAGCTTTCACTCTATTTTCGACGTCCAAAAGAGGTAGATTGGTGTTGTTTCATGCCCCTGAGCTACTGTAATTATGCTGATTGAAGGAATCAAGCTTGCTCTTACATTTTGTGGAGGATATCAACTCCCTAATCATGTTAGTAAACCCTTCCCTCCAATAATTTCATTTTTGGTTTTTAGGGCTTGAAATATGCAATTTAGTGGGTTGTAAATGGGGTATTTATGTTTGATTTTGATGGCGGGCTTTACAAGAAAAGATGTTTAGCATGATAATCATGATATTAGAGTGTTTAAGGGTGGGAAATCCACCCATATTGCTGTCCACAAAGTGGAAAGCAACTTGGTGGACATGGGTGGTGCTTAGAGACGTGAATGGGCTATGAGTAATGGAGTCAATAGATTATGATCTATTTACATTGTTTATTAGATTAATTAATTTTTAATTTAGTTGATAAAAAATTGTATAAATGAAATTATGTAGCATATAACCTAAGTTGCTGAAATTTATGATGTATGGGATGTATTTGTTAAAATGCTTCAATATGAAGTTGATGGAATATGTAGGAGCTGTTTGGTGATAACTTAGATGAATATTATTCCTAATTTGATTTATTTTAATGTTAATTACATGTTAAACATGTTGAATATAGGATGTATAATGTGGGTGATCTAGGGAAGTGACATGTGGCTGAAATGTATGATCTAAGAAATGAATCCTATATGTTATTGAAATGCATATATGAAAAGTGAAGTATGATTAAATGATTTTGATGCCACCCTAATTAGCCATTAAACAATCACTAATACAAGGTGTTTTATATATATTAAATGAATGCTCAGATGATGGTTAAAAGAATGGGCAGCAATAGGAATGCTTAGGAATAAAAACTCACACTGGAAATCGCCTTATAGGAGTCCTAAATTGGACAACTTTATAAATAGATTTTTATAGGTTAACATGATGTTTAATTGTTTGAAATGATGCATAAAAGAGGGGAAAATTAATGGTTTTATGTACTCAAAACCCATGCCAAATTGCATATCTTAATTGGAATACATGTGTATGTAGGATTATGAAAGCATCCTTGGGAGCCAAAATAGTGAGCTAGAAGCCTTGTGGAGAGTGCTGCTTCACATAAGGTAAGTAGGTATGATTGTTTTCAATGTTTGAATGTCTAAATGGATGGGGATAGTGTCCATGCCATATGTTTGCAAATGTGCATGGATAAAATGACTACTAGGGATAGTGGATATCTTGCGAATTATTATTTAATATGTGTTTATGTATATGTGTTAAATGTTGCAATGTATTCTCATGAATCTTCTGTATGGACCGAGATGGATCTCATGTTTATGCAAGTAAACATGTATGAGTGAATGAGGATAATAGCTATCCCATGATTGTTGTGTTTATAAAGTACGTTTATGGATATAAATTGTTTAGGATGGTGAATATCCAGAAATTGTTATATGGTATTGCGAATGCATATATGATTTGGGATTAGTGAAGATCCCAAGATGTATGCATTGGATGTGTTATGTGTGATGTAATTAAGTATTCAATTACTATTTAATGCAGTATTTTCTAGATTGTATAGTATTCTTGTAATATCTAGATTTTGACCTAATATTAAATTATGAGTTGGACTTGATTTTTCTATGCCTGGATGGCATAAAATTGAGATTGTATTTGTGCTAGATATGATTTGGGATGCCTGATGGATCCCTCTTATCATTTATGTTTTGTTGTATGCCTACTTACTGAGTTTGCTTGGACTCAGGCCTTTATTTTAAATTTTTAGTTGGCAGGTGAAGACCGATGCTTGAGAGACAGATTCAATGATAATAGTTGTATTGATATGATGTATTGAAATGGGAATTTTTCATTGTATGTACATGTGAGATTGTGTTTGATTCGTTTCAAGTAATGTATAATAGATGTATTGGCATGTCATAGTGATTAATGTATGTAATGTTGTGGATGGATGTAGTAATAAGCTAGATATGTTCATTGCCATCACAATGCGGCTGTGATCCTAGGGAGCATATGGGTGAGTGATTGATTTGTTATTGTTGTATTTGGAAATTATAATTGAGAAAATTTATTATATTATTTGGCATATAACTGTACAAGTTTGGACAACTTTATTTTTAGGAAAACTCTGTCCATTTTTCTGTAGAAAATAATCAAGTGACAAAGTGAGTAGGTATGTATAATTATGATACTGTATGGAGAATGGTTGTACAAGTATGGATCCTTATATTTCAGGGGAGATTCTATCAGATTCTCAGTAGGATTCTTCTCTGGAAAATAAGATGGTGGCATCCCGCATCAGCCTCGGTGTGAGATATGTTAGGCAAAATTGACTTATATGGTTAAAACTCACAGGGTGGTGGTGCGAGGTGTTACACTGCTCCACCATGTATAAATAGACCTTAGCTTGTAAAATAGCAAAGGATATCTTAGACAAGCTTATGATGATTTTTGAGGGGCAAAATGATATGCACTTAAACGATACTAATGCTATTGTTGAGATTAAACTAAATATAGGAAATAATGAAGAAGAAAAGAGGGATGTTCAATCTGTAAGAGCAAAAGAAATGGAAATCAAAGACTCATCACAGATTGAGAGGGAGTAATCTTAAGAACAGATTGAGATTTAAGAAGAAGTAATGCAAGCTAAGAAATCCCCATGAGCCTAAGAAGAGAAAGAAGGAAAGAAAAGAAGAAGAAGAAGGGTTCTTCCTTCAGCAATATAAATAATCCCCTCTCTACAAGGAGCCTTGGTTTGAAGAAAGAAAGTAAAGAAAAGATGAAATACCAAGTTCTTTCAAAACGCAAATGGATACTAGACAACGGATGAACAAGTTAACTTTTATAAGAACCAAAGGTCAAGGAGAAAAGGTAAGTGCAAGTATGGTACTTAAACTGTAATGACTCTATTATGTGTCATTATGTACATTCAGAATTTTACCTACATGTTTCCATTATTGATTCACTTTTACATAAATAAGATTTAGTGTTAACATTAGAATAAACTAAATACAGTTCACATCTCTAAAAACATGAATTAGGATTCTAGAAACAATTAGGAATAAGAAAATAAACATTGTTTGAATAACTTGTGCATTTAGAGAACAACTATGCCAAAGAGGCATAAGATACATTTGAAACTTTAAAATGATCTACAATAGTGAAACAATATAAAAATGAATGATTATGCTCAAAGATTCATATTTGATTCAAACTACTTGATCTAGCAAATGAAGTTCTCAAAGAAATCAGCTTTCACCATCATGATTCATGAATGAAAATGAAATTGCACTAATTGAACTGTAATATATGTTCACATCTGCTTGAGCCTATGAATGAAAAGAAAATGCAAGAAATCCTTAAAAGTATTTAAGGAGAAATGAGTACATAGAAGAATAAGAAGAACAATGAAAAATTGAGATCATCTTCTCAGCTCACAAATCCAAGCCAAAATGTCGACAAGTTCAAGTTCTGAAGGAAAGCAAAGGAACGAACAAATCAAGACTTTATTTAGACAATGTCAAACCTTGGATGAAGCATCAACAACTTCAAATAGCAAGAGCTAAAGGAATGATCAAGACTGGCAACATCATCTATGAGCTCAAAATGAGAAAATTATGAAAAGAAGCATCAAAAGAGATAAGTTGTCTAACTTGATTATAAATTACATTGCTATATATATTTTGGACGCCTCTAAATAAATTGCCTTGCATTTGAATAGATATAAATTCATTGCTTTGAGCTAAATCATTATGAAAAACTTTAGTTAATCAATAAAATAATCAATCCTTAACATTATTATAGTCCTAAGGCATAATCAATCATGTTTAGGAAACTTCATGATTTAAGGTCTCAAATAGGAATTCCATTCCTAGTCATTCTTTCTGTAATCATTAGTAAGGCTTGATCTCTTAAATGTAAAACACCTTGAACAATAACTTGAAATTTGATAAACATAAAAAGATTAATCTCATAGTAACAATTATGCTTTAAATGATGTATATTTGGCATGATATTTCTATGATCTGTTTACCTTAATTATATATGTAATGCTTAAAATGATTCACTTGATTTCACTGTATTGACGATTAAGATAGAAGAAGCATTAAAAGATCAAAGAAAATAATAATTAGAAATTATTAATTAACAATTGATAAGGTGACCAAATTCATGTCTGAATAGCTTCATCAAGTTAAAACATCAACAAGACATCCTTCACCCTATGGAATGGCGATGACCAAAATATTAAGAAAGGCAAAAGTAGATTTGTCATATGAGGTACTAGATAAATTCAAGTACTCAAACATCATTGATAAGGTGACACTAAAAAGAATGGGAATATTCATATAGCATCAAATGGTATAGTCACTGAGAAAGCAAAAAGGCAAAAGAACCAAAAAGAGTGAGGGAAGCAGAAGAAGAAGAAGAAGAAGAAGAAGAAGAAGAAGAAGAAGAAGGAGAAGAAAGGTTTGAATTAGTCAGAGAAGAAAGGGAAGAAGCCCTTTCAACAGCAGTAGGAGTCAACTCGTACATACAAATTGATGAAATAAGTAAAGAATCTATCATAGAAAAATTATGGCTGAAATGATAGATGAGCTGGTAAAAGATTACTTCTTAGATGAAGAAAGAACAAGAATGAAAAATGAAGATCCTACATCTTATGTCAAAACAGAAGGAAGGGTAAGAGATGAAGAAGAAAGATTAGTGGATCATATACATTCAACCTCAACAGTAACAGAAGCAGAGGCAGCAACTGCACCGTCTTAACCTCACTGTCCAATTTCATTCAGACCAACTCATTCATCTCCACTAACTCATCCCACTCCAAAAGACCTAATGAAAAGACCCATCAACATTGAAACATTCTTTTCATCTCTCAATATTAGGATGGATTTAATGGATCAAAAACTATACACTCTAATTTCCTCAGCTAAATCCATCAAAGGTCAAACACAACCATCTCAATCCTCTCTATAATTTACTCCAGTCCATAAATCCAGACCTATTTCACCAATTAGATCTACCCATTCCTCAACTGCACCTTTGGCCTCTCACTCCCATCACTCACCTTCTATTCACATAACTCATAATTATTCAACCTCCACATCTTCATCATTTTCATCTCCATCTGAGTCAGTTGAAACACTCTCTGATTTAGAAATACCTCTTGCTCAAATTCTTAAATCTATAAAAACCACTTCTAAGAAAATACTCATCCTTCATCAGATGTCTCTCATGGTACTTCTCAACCTCATCCTCATCCTTCCATTACTAGAACTAGGAGATTCACTCTTGCATCTTCCCCTCCATACAGAAATGTTGTCATAAAAAAAATAGCTCCACATTTCTTTAACATAGAAAAATCCTGTCACTATCCTCCTCCTACAAAAGATCCTCGAGAATTTGTATCCCCTAATATCTTTGTTCCACCAACTTAGCAAGAATATAAGATTAACAAAAGAAGAAATTGAGTACAGACAAAGAATAAATGATCATGCTTACTCTAAATTGAACGCTCAAAAGGCAAGTTTTAGTTATTTGGATCTTCCATTCCCACACTTTGATGACCATGAATTCTTAAAACTCAACATTGACATCATCAAAAAGTATTTTCCTAAAGACTTCAAGCCAAAATTTCCAAACATAGACGAATGTGTTGATAACTTCATGCTAAATTTTCAAGGACAATCATCATCTGCCCCAACTCCTCCTTAAATAAATGATCCTATATCTTTTAAGTCAACTCTGAGGGTACCACCTCATGCTATTCTTGAAGCATCTGGCCCTACTCTATTTTATCTTTCATAGGATGTTTATCAACAATGTAGGTTCATGCAGATTGATGCATATTTTGCCAACTTGCATTCACCCTTTCCAGAATTTGATAATCCAATCTATTTTAAAAGGCTAAGGGTAATTGAACTTGAAAGAGTTGTTTCCACAAAATCTGGGATTTCACTGTCCATCCTAACAATTTCTTCCTTCAATACCTCTTCTTCAGAGCCTATGACTTCCTCATCTAGCACTTCTTCTTCTGAGTCAACACCCCCTTCACTTGCTCTACCCAATCGTCCTCCTTCCTCAAGAATCAAAATGTCAGCCTCTAAATTCAAGCCTCCTCACTATAAAGTATCCATTTCTAAACCTTCAAAAGTTGATTGAACTACAGACATATTGATCACATTCCCATAAGTCACACTCTGTACAATTATGTATAGCAGCCACTGCTCAAGGAACACCTCCTCCTTGTCCATATTTGGCAAATTCTAAATTTCAACTTCGACACAAGGTTTTCAACTATAAGGATAGAAATATACAACCTAAGGATAATGTCTAATATGCTACATACATTTTTCCTTGATTTTGTACATTGTATATTCATCTTCCACATCAATGAAGGATACATTTTAGACAATTTATAGTTCTCCCACATTACTTGGATGATGTTTCTTGGAAACTATGTTGCATCTCTCTTGCACTTTACCTTTTTGATTTTGAGAAAAAGGGGGAGAAATATAGTGAAACTTGAGTGAAATTAGAAAAGTATAGAGCAAAAGTGATGAGTGGATTTCATTCACTCATAAGATACGTTTTTATACTTAGATATTTGTTGTTCTTATGCAATTGTGTTA
>JAYJMB010057900.1:0-27144 GCA_036873735.1 Pouteria campechiana | reverse complement strand
TTTAGATGTTGTATTGAGTTTGAAAATGCATTTATTTGGATTGGTGTGTGGGATACCTTATGGATCCCTATTTACCTGAATGGATGAGATTTTGTTGATGTTCGTTGAATTATTGTTTGCCACGCAATCTACTTACGTAGTCTGTTTAGACTCACCCTCATTTTACTTTTTTTAGTTAACAGGTCAAGTTCAGAAGAAGCAAGATTGGTAAGAAAGTATAATAGTTGAATTTATATTTTTGTTGTATGGTAATTAGGAAATTTCCATCTTATGTATATTGAAATTGTAATTAATTTATATATCATAATGTATAATTGTAATTTATAGTCATATCAATGTAAAATAGTGCAAGCACATAAGCACACAAAATAATAAGTATCCAAGGATTATAGTGGTCCGGCTGCCCTTGAAACTTACTCCACTCTCCAAGGTATCCCTAAGCTTAGGTTTTACTATCCACATGTGGAATCACACCTCCCTTGATTTTTAGAGATCACCAAGAACTCATAGACAACTTGATTTCATCGAGCTACTAGGACTCATACAATGTTGGTTTTCCTAAGCTCACAATAAACTTATACACTAATTGGTTTCTTGAGCTCACTAGCAACTCCTAACAAACATAAAGTGCATAATGAAATGCCTCTCACTAGGATAAGGTGTACATAATTTAATCTCAAATATGAAAGATAAAGCAATAAAAGATTATAATACTTCGCTCTCCTCTAAAATGGATATGATGAACTTTCAGTTCTTTGAATGTTGGATTGCCTTGGAGTGAATGTACTTGGAACTTGAATAGGTTTTTTATTTTTATTCATGTTTAGCTTATGGAACTCTCAAGCTTCTTCTTCTTCTTCTTATTCTTCTTCCATTAATCTTCTATTTATAACTTTTGGGAGAGATTAGAGCCATTGTAATATGCTTTTGCTAAGGTTTCAACCTTTAGAGATATCTTGTATTTTACTCAAAAGTTGTTAGCACTGTCTTGAGAAATCTAAAATTGCCTTTCAGAACTCTTAAAATGGTCTTCAATACTCTAAAGTCAGATACATCCTTTGAAGGTTCCTTTGAGTGCCATGTCACCATTTAAACGTCTTTGTCAGACCTCTAAACGTTGAATGCATCCTCTAAAGGTTGACCCTCCCCACCTACCACCAATGGCTATATTTTAGACTTTTGTAATTCAGAATGCATCCTTTGAAACTTCCTATAAATCTAAAATGTAACCTTTGAAGCTTCTGCATCCTCTGAAACTTTGAGATGCATCCTCTGAAGCTTTGAAGCTTCCTTTGAAACCTTTGAAGCTTTTGCATCCTCTGAAAGCTCTCTTTGAAGCCTCTTAAATCTTAGCAATATTTTGTTAGCTTAATTCAAGTCATTAAACAAGTTTTTTTTATCATCAAAACTAAACATCCAAACTTAACACTCCCCCATTTTTATGATAAGAAAACTTGATGACTTGCAATACTAAACACATGCTAATTAACTAAGTGAACTCCCCATTGTTGAGTCTAAGTGTTTGGTTTTGATGATTAACAAGACTTATTTATGACTTAAATTAAGCTAATGATGTTTTGGCTAAGATATCATAACTTAGAGGAAGATTCAGAGGAAGAAAAAGACATGTTTCTAGCTTTAAAGGAGATTTTTGATGCTTTGAAGGTTGCAGCCAGTATAGTAACTGCCTACGAGTAGTAGTCGGTTTGCCTAGAGTCTGTGGTAGTGCCTTTCGGGCTCTAGGGAGATGCATTCTCACTAGATTGTTGTAGCTAGTATGGGGGCTACCTGTGGTAGCACTTGGGGAACAGCCAATTGGCCTAACTACCTATGGTAGCACCTACTGTTCTAATGGTCAAAAATCCTCAGCATTGCAATGGCTATATTTCAATGTGGTTTTCTTCCAAAAGGTCCAATACCTCTCCAAATTGTATAAATAGACAATCCTTTGTAGAGAAACAAGAAGCTTGAGGGTTCCAAGTGCTAAACAATAATTAAACATCAAGTAACCCATCCAAGTTCTCAAGTGTATTCACTCCAAGGTGTTGCCAAGATTAAGAAGCTTCAAGGCCACATCATTTATACTTCAAGGGAGGTCGAATTAACTATAAGGTGCTTAAAGTTTTATCATTTATTATTAAGCTTTAACTATGTGCACATTTAGGCCTAGTTAGAGGCATTTCATATTACATGTATATTTGTAAGGGGAAGCAGCTGGTTAGCTCTAGAAACTAGTGTGTATGAGTTGGTGGTGAGCTATCATGCCCCACCCTAAGGCCTATGCATTTTACCATCTCCATGTACTTCCCCATTTCTAAGGGAACATTTTCCCAAAAATCAAGCAAAACTTATCATGAAATATAAAGATTTAAACTTGTACAATTATTTATCATAATAATTTCAAAAGTAAAACTCATTAACTTAAACCATTCCATACCAACATCTGTCCAAGACCAGTCGCACCATGATTGTAGTAATTAAAACTGGAACATATAAATCCTTGCCCATTACCATATAAATTTTTCTATAATGACATGCTAATACAATCCACTTTTTCATACCTAGAATACATCAATAAGTAAATGAGTATAATTTAAAATGAATATACATGCACATGAAGGATTCCATTCCCAATTTATCATACTAAGGCTAATAGAGTCTTCAGATCGGCTTACCCCCACCAACTAGCAATTGTCTCCATTATCTGACCTGCCAGCTAAAAAATATATAATATAGGTATGAGTCTAGGCAAACTTAGTAAGTATATTGAATAGAAAATAATGGTAAAATAGAAACAACATGTTTGATCTTAGAACATGCATAAATACATCATAACACCATCCTAAGAATGTACAAATGAGGTCCATGTCCTCATTCTTCTAATATAACACTCTATGCCTTTCAAGCGTATATAGAATCATAATCAAACAACATCCTATCACAATTGTGTCATCTAAGCACATCATACAAATAGTATACATATATACACAATCATGGAATGTTTCCCATTCCATTATCATGGGATATTCTCTATCCCCTTTATCTAGACATCCATACATAAGCATAAGCATCATCATACGCATAAACATGGGATACTCACTATTCCCAGCAATCACATGTTTATATCATAAAGAAACACCAAACATTTCAATCCAAGGGATACTTATTATCCCCAATATTCATGGCTTCACAACATAGGGTAAACATTAATATTGGACAAAATATAGGATATCCACTATCCCCATCCATTCTCATACATGCCCGGAATCAAAACATGAGATGATTACTATCCCCATCCAGCAATACATGCAATCCGAAAAGAAAGTCTACTCACCTTATTGAATGACATTCTTCAGTCCTCAAGCTCCATAACTTAGTTTCTCATTCGCTACTCAAATAGTCCTACATACACAACATATAACACTATTGAAAATTCATGTCCAATGAGAATTTCTATTTCAGTCTAAGAAACTAGCCCAATGATTTCATTAGGCAAATTCTTAGGATTCATTACCTTCCTTAAACATCATCTCACTCTTCAATTCAAGTTAAATAAACATGACTTATTTCCCATCATTGCTCCCTACACATATAACAATTTACTTATAGAGCAGTTCTAATTGAAATATCCAAATCAATTTAATGGTTTCTTACATACCATAATTTATCCTATTCATTGCATCATTCATTATCACACCAAATACTTATTTCAATGCTTATTTAATAGTCAATCTACGGTTACAATAGGATTGTTTAACCACACCTCATCTCTCACTAAGGCATTTTCTCAAATGTCTTACATACATAAGTTGAGGTGTTATTCTTAAGAAAAGTACAATAGATCACTTACATTCTTAACATGATACAATGCATATTTAACATGTACAACATTGAAACAATGTTGATTCCCCATCATTTACATTGTTTAAGGTTATAAACAAACCCTTCACACATAATTAACCTTTTCAATTGGGCGTTTCATTAAACATCTTGTAGATATCATGATTTGACCATTTTTCCAATAATAGGCATCAAAAGAATTTCCTCACCAATAATATATACTTGTTGTTTAACATAATGAATAGTCCAATAACTTCAAAATGAATTAATTAAGCACTAACTCGAATAATTCACTATTCATCATCATAAACCCCAACATTTCCACCTTAGAGGACAACTATTGTTGGTCAAGTTTATGGATAACAAAAAACATAGCGACTTCATGCCCAATTCACTTTAAAACACTGTTATCCATGACTTAATCATTCCCTCCATGATTCTAATAACCATTAATAGCATTTACCCCCCAAAAATTGTTCACAAAACCCTAAATCAATAGAAATATAATTCAATTTGGGAAAATCTCAACTTACCATGCATTTCGTGAATGACTTTCTTCCCAGATGAAGAATCAACCCCAAAACGTCAAGCATTTGCCATGGGTAGCAGCCACCATGATTTTTCTTCCTTCCTACATCGTTAAAACGGCTAGGGTCTATGTCTAAACCCTTGGATGATGGGTTTTTTGATGAAACTCACATAGATCCTAGCTAAATTATCATGTAAAAGGAGTAAAAAGGGGTCATGATCTCAGCTAGGGCATGGGAAAGAAGAAACGGAATACGAATGGGGGGAAACAAAACGGACTAGGGAAAATGTTTTCCTCATACATTTAATTATGACATTTTCCACATAAATTTAACATAAAAATATATGTTTAGTGCCCTTTTTATACATCATGAAAATACACAAAATTGCCCTCCATATGTCTAAATTATATCCAAATACATGGGCCTCATTATATTACAACCTTATTCACAATTTCACAATTCATTCTTTTACATAATGGAACGAAATTATCCTCATTTCAATTCATTCCCATTTATCATTAGAACAAAACATCTGTAGTGTATTCAAACACATAATTACCCAAAATCAACACCCTTGGGTGTTACGCGAGCTTAGAGAAAAACCATCATTGTATGAGTTATTTGTGAGCTTGGTAAAACCAACATTGTAGAGTTCTTAGTTAGCTCAGGAAACCAAGAATGATTCCACAGGCTATAGTAGAACCTAAGGTTAGGGAAACTTTGGAGAGTGGAGTAGGTGAGAAGGAGGCCCAAACTACTATAATCCTTGTCTGTTATCATCTTTGAGCTTGTGTGCTTCCCTTGCTTCTAATTTCTACACTTGCACAACCTATTTGTTTTCCCCACACCGTTTAGATTCCAGCTTTCCCATACACCCTGTATATCACTGTAGGCTCGAACCCAACACCCCAATGTATGTTATATTATGAACCTTTAGGAGATAGTTTTATTTCAGCTCATTTTGCTAAGAGTGGTCCATATTTTCCCACAAAATTTAAACATCCAGTTCTACCCCTCTCTATATCATTTTATCTCAAATTGGTAACAAGTCATAGCATTCTCCCCTTTTTTGTCATTTTCAAAAAGGTCTAGGGGGTGAGGGATTAACTTTGATTATTGGTATGAGGTTCTGAAGTTTTGCTCCCCCTATGATGTATGATCTAAAACCTTTATTTCTCACATTCAAACTATAGTCATCTAGCTTACACATTTTTCATTATGGTCCAAGCAATAGATGATTAACTTTAGAGTTTTTCTTGCATACCCATATGCAAGATGGTTCTCTTATTAGAGACAAAGGTGTGATGGTAAAAACATTATAGTGCAAAGATTTGAGATAAAAAATACAATACCTTTACCTGCCTATCCTTCAACTCCCTTAAATAAGGTGATATGGCTTTTTTCATCCAAGGTTGAGGAGCTACTACTATGGCTCAAATTGAAAGGTACTTATACAATAATATATTTCTTCTTCTTCTTCTACATTTTATTTTTCAATATTGATGATCAAATTTTAATTCCTCGCAAGTGCCCGAGTCTACAGCAGTATAGCATGTAAGAATAGGGGTTGATCCCATAGAGAATAGATTAAACTAATTCAATTAACTCTAGTTACTAAACTAAGACAATCCTAAGTTAATAAGATGAGATTGAAACTAAGTGAATCAACTTATAAGATTAAATAAGAGAATAGAAACAATGAGTAATGTAAAGGAAATTTCAAGGTTGTAAGAATCTAGGGATCCAATTTTACTAGTCACAGATATCTTATATCATTGGGATGTTGGATTTAATTCATATCTTAGGTTCATTCTATCAAATATGATTATTGTCGTTAGACGTATGAGTTTAGATCAAGTATTTTCACCCATCTAATTACCTAAGGCATGCAGTATAATTGAGGTTGAAAATCCATTAAGATCAAAAGAACTTTAATGAATCAAAAAGAATAGTATAGAATAAGGCGTCTACCATAACCATCTATTTATTCATTCAAGAGAGTATTGGTCATGAAGATTAGGCAAAATTGCAAGAGGGGAGGGGTGAATTGGGTACTTAAAAATTATTTCTCAACCCCTTTAGGACTAATTGTCCCTCTAGCAATCAATCACTCAATTAGCAAATGCATAAATAAATACGACGCAGTGATTTTTATAGTTGTTCAAGTAAATACTCTACTCTACTCTTCCAAGAACACTTTTCTCTTAATGTCTTGGGTTCCACCATTCCCAATAGTAGAAATACAGTAGTGCTCCTAGCACTCTTCTAGATTCTAGCTCTAGGGGACATGAACATAGTGCTCCTAGCACTCTTCTACATTCTAGCTCTAGGGGGCGTATTTATAGTGCTATCAACACTCTTCTAGATTTCAGATTTAGACGACGTAAATAAATAACTCTTGTCTGCACTTAGACTATCATAGCTCTTCTTGAGTCTAGTCTCAACCACTAACTCAAGGAGTTTACAAAGAATGAATATCAGAAGTTGAAATACAGGTTTTTCTCAATAATCACAAGGGAAGGTTTCTAAAAACTGAATGCAAAAGTAAATGATCTTTCCAAAGGTGGTTGTGAGCCTTCATAGAAAGTTGAAGAAGCTTTGAATGCAAGGCTCTTGACTCTTGAAGAATTAGAGAAGGTTTAGTTCAGATCAGTAAATGCTCTCAAGAGGATTTTTGAATGATTTTCTCGATACTTCAATGATTCCTCCTACTCCAATGATGCTTCATTTATAGTGGCTTTGAATTTCAGTTGTTGGTGGTAGTTGAGCTTTATTAATGATAGAAGATCATTTTGATTAGTATATTTTGAATTATCTGACTTCTGCTTAATCCTTGTCTATTGAAATGCCTCAAGTGTCGACCTTAGAGAAGATGATTTTTAATTTTTTAATAAGCTCTAGTCGAGGTATTGCTGCAATGGCTGACTTTTTCATCAATATGGAAAGAGCGTCATTAATGCTAAATAAAGACCAATGATTCAGCCTGACCATTGCTTGTCTTTTACTTATGACAGATGAAGTATCTGTCTAGCTATTCATACAACAAGGTTCCTTTATCTTCTGGTTTGCCTTTCGTAAGTAGCATATGAATCATCCTTTTTCACTACTAGTAAACAAATCATCCTTTCCAGTGCTTTATCTTGTGGTTTGTCTATTGAATTATAGAAGCATGGATGACTTGTTTCTTCAATGCTTCATCTGTTGAGTTATCTATCATTGGTAACAGATGGAATGTTGGAGTGCAGACAGATTTTCTTCATTGCTTCATCTGATGGGTTGTCTGTTAAAAGTAACAGACCAGGCATTAAGGCCCAGATGAATTCTCTTCTCGGCTTCATCTGTTGGGTTGTCTGTTGTAGATAATAGATGAGCTTAGTTGAATAGACAGATGTCATTGCTCCACTAGATGAACCTTTTCGATCTGCCATACGACCTTCACTTCTCCACTTTGTCTGTTCATAGCAGACGGTCATTGATTCATGGAGTCTTTGGTTTGTCATACTGCCTTTCACTGCTTTGCTGGAAGATCTTCACTTCTCTGCATTGTCTGTTATCAATAGACAACCATTGGCTTAACTTTGTCTTGCTTATGATAGACAAAGTCTATAGTGTGCACACTATTTTCCAACCGTTAGATATAATTTTTCAATTCGACAAACAAATGGAAACAGCTGAGTGCTTTGTCTATAACAGTATTTCATCTTTTCCTTCTTTACACGTTCAAGCCTTGATGCCATGGAATATGTCTTCTATGCTCAATTTTTGTAAGACCTAAAACTTGATTGCTGATGATGACAAACCTGACTAAAAATTATCCCATAATCTCCCCCTAAATGTATACAGTCTAAAAATGTTTGCAAAGTTTAATCATTCCTCAAGTTGTTATCTTCTGATATTTCCCTTATATATTTTCCCCATGATTATTTAAAATGTATTCTCCCCTTGATTATTTAAAGATTATGTATTTCCTTTTTGAGATAATTTGCATAGTCTTTCTCCCCCTTTTTGTCAAAAGCAAAGAGAAATTTCCACTCTCAATAAGTATAGGTCAAACATGAAGAGATAAACAAACAAAGATGTTATTTCATTTCATTTCAGTATAAACAATGATACAAAGCAGGTTGGCCTAGATACAAACATTCTAAATTTGGGGAGATGGAGCGAGAGATTATTGTGGACCCAGAGGGTGAGTCCATATAGTGGGGGGATGTGCATTCAAAACTTGGAGAGGTTTCTTCAAGTGTCAGAAACCAAAGTTTTGGATGGTGGATGGGAATATAAGGGGTTGGAGATGGATGTAATATATTTATTTGTTCCATTTCCCTCTTCTTCAAATGCCTAAGATGATGGTAATATGTGAAATAGGGCTATCTGGCAATGATGAAATTGACGATGAAAGTTTGCAAGGCCAAAGTTTGAAGAGAAATGCTTCTACATGAGAGTTGTAAACAGAAACATTATCATCCCTCCATGGAAGCAACTAAAGAAGTGATGGTTGATTCTTCACTCTACACCACGTGCTTATCTTCTTACTGTGATTGATTCTAAAGTGTTCTTCTCTGAAGAGTTTCATCTTTGTGGTGTAAAAAAGTATTGCAATTCAGGGGTTAACATATATTGAATGTGGGGGCTATACGAGGTAGTTGATATGATCTTTTTTGAAAGAGAGAATAACTTATACTAAAAATAGAGTTGGATGTGATAATGATAGCTGTAAATTAATTCTAGCAAGAAAACAAGGTGTACTCAACCTGGAAAATCAAAATTCAGACAAAGTGCGACTAGAGCACTGTATAAAGATAACTTATCATCTGAGACAAAGTCTAGTCTCATGAAAGCATATTTTAACATTGTAATTTTAGGCACAGAAATATTAAAGATTTCATTCTTAAATCATCACATTTGTCATTCCTAATTCTCCTCTAATGTTGCAGAAGGTGTCTAATGACCATAGCTTAGTAAAAATATTAGGAAGTCTAATGACCGCGGCTTAGTAAAAATATTAGGAAGCTAAGCATTTATGGGCACATATTCTAAACATATATCATGCTTTTCTACATGGTGTCTAATAAAGTGATGTCTAATTTCTATGTGCTTAGTTCTCGAGTGTAGGATAGGATTCTTTTTTAAGCATGTGACACTAGTATTATCATATTTAATGGGTATATCTCTATAGCTTAGTCCACAGTCAAGAAGCTGTTGTTTCATCGATAGCAATTGAGCACAACAACAAGCATACGACACTAGTATTATCACATTTAATGGGTATGTCTCTATAGCTTAGTCCATAGTTAAGAAGCTATTATTTTATCCACGACAATTGAGCACAACAACTTCTAGCTATTATATATTCAGACACCTCAGGACTGGACTGAAATCAAGTACATAAGCATACACTAAAGAGAATATCTGGTCTAGATACAGTGAGATAAAGGAGAGATCCAATCATACTTCTATATTATTTTTGATCTACAAGTTTACCCTTTTCATCTTTGTCTAACCTTGTTGATGTGCTTATTAGAGTACTCAATGCCTTAATATCTTCCATTTTGAACTTCTTCAATATTTCTCTAGTATATTTAGATTGACAAATGTAATTTCCATCATCTCTTTACTTGATTTGCGATCTAAGGAAGTAGTTCAATTCTCCCGTCATACTCATTTCAAATTCAGCTTGCATGATCTTTGAGAAATCTTCATAGAGTTTTTCATTAGTATCTCCAAATATAATGTCATCCACATAAATTTGAACTATCAAGATCTTTATCAATATTTTTGATAAACAAGGTAGCATCAACCTTTCCTCTCTTGAATTTATGATCATTTAAGAACTTGTTCAACCTTTCATACAAGCTCTAAGAGCTTGTCTCAAAACATATGATGCTTTGGTGAGCTTATAGACATAATCAGGTTGATTATCATTTTCAAAACTAGAAGGTTGCTTCACATACACTTCTTCACTTAAATATCCATTTAGAAATGCACTCTTTACATTCATCTGAAATAACTTGAAGTTCTTATAGGATGTAAAAGTGAGTAGCATTTTAATGGCTTCTAATCTACCTACAGGGGCATATGATTCTTCAAAGTCAATTTCTTCTTCTTGGAAGTACCCCTTAGCAACTAATTGTGCCTTGTTTTTTACAACTAGCCCACTCTCATCTAGTTTATTTCTGAATACCCATTTAATTCCAATTACAACAACATTTTTGGCTTTGGAACTAATTCCTATACTTCATTCCTTTCAAACTAGTTGAGCTCTTGTTGCATTGATATTATGCAATTTTCATTATTTAAAGCTTGATTAATGCTAATTGGTTCAATTGTAGAGATGAAAGCATAATGACCACAGACATTTTGGATAGACCTTCTTGTTTTGACACCATCATAGATATTACCTATAATTTATTTTCTAGGATGAGCAGTCAATAATTTTAAATCAGTAGGAGGTTGATAGGGAACATTACCTACTCTTTTCTCTTCTTCATTTTCTGAGCTTTGTATGTCTTCATAGTTTGTGCCATCCCCTTGATCCTTCAGTTTGAGCTTCTTCATATTTGTTAGGGCTTCATCTACATCACTATTGTACTCTTTTCTTAGGGTTACATTTGCTTCATTAAATTTAACATGTATAAACTCTTCTACAATCCATGTTTTCTTAATGTAAACTCTAAATGCCCTACTGTTGGAAGAGTAACCAAGAGAGATAGCTTCATCACTTTTTGGAACAAACTTTTCAAGGTTATCTTTTCCATTATTTAGCACATAGTATAAGCATCCAAAGGAATGAAAATATGAGATGTTTGTTTTCCTTCTTTTCCAAAGCTTATATGGGGTTTTCTTTAAGATTGCTCTTATGGTAACCTTATTTAAAACATGGCAAGCTGTACTAACTGCTTCTCCTCAGAATCTTTTAAATAATTTACTTTCATTTAACATGGTTCTTATCATTTCCTAAATTATCCAATTCTTTCTTTCCATAACTCTATTTTGTTGAGGAGTAATGGGGAATTAGAAACTATGGTGAATTCCTTTTTCATCACAAATATCAATGAATTTTCTATTCTCAAATTCATCACCATGATCACTGCGGATGGGTACAATAGACATTTGTTTCTCATTTTGAACTAGCTTTGAAAATGTATAAAACATTGAAAATGCTTCGTCTTTGCTGGTCAAGAGAATTACCCATGTAAATCTAGAGTAATCATCCATTATCACATATACTTATCTTTTTCCTCTAAGAGTGACAATGTTTGATGGTCCAAATAGATCCATATGCGATAGTTCCTGAGGTCTGGATGTAGATACTTCATTTTTAGCATAGAAGTATACTTTCTTCTACTTTGACAATTGACAAGATTTGCATATTTGATTTTTGTCATAGTTTAATTTTGTTAGACCAATCACTAGATCCTTTTTCCACAAAGATCTGATATTTAACATATTGATATGTCCCATCTTTTTATGTCATACCCATGAGTCATCTTTGACTGTAATTAAGCATATTTCAATAATATCATCTAGCTATACTAGATAGATATTTCCATACCTTTTTTTGTTGAACAACAGATCATTGTCTATACATATAATACATCTTCTATGCATGCATTGACTAAACCATAAATTCTACCTATTCCTTTGAAAAGGCCTTTGTCATTGTTGTTGAATAGGACTATTTCTCTAATCATTGGTTTCAATTCTTTGAATAGCTCTTTGTTCCCAATCATATGACTGAAGCAGCCACTATCCATGAACCATGCATTATAAGATGTAGCTTTGAGAATTACCTGCATTTAAAGTAAATTTTCTTCTTACCTTTTTGGTACCCAAGTATTTGGTCCAATGGTGGTAGTGGAATTATGTGTGATAGAAGTTTGTGCATATTCCTTGTGTTTTCTTATCATATTTGCACCTTTTGCTTACATCTTTTTAGCATAGTAATTATACACTTTATGTCCAATTTGTTGCAAAAATAGTAAGTATTTGGAACTTTGCTAGGTGTATTATATTCCACTGGTTTCTTTATCCAGGGATAACCCATGAACCTTCTAATGTTTGGACAGTTTTTCCTTTCTTCTATGAGGTTCACTCCCTTGGACCATCTAGTAAATTTATAAGTTTTCATCATCTGACTGTTCACAGCCAAGTCCCTTTTTGTTGGTTTGATTGGTCACTCTCATAAACTTGGTCATAGATTCTCCTGGATTGGAGAATTTACTCATGTTGTTTAATATTACTATTTCTTTCTTTAGATCTCCAACCTCCTTTTGTAGAGATAGATTTCTTTCTGCCTAAATAGAATGTACTTTGATAATTGCATTAAAGTGTCTTTTCTTTTGAGTAAGTGTCTGGCCAAGTGATTAAAACTCACTAAAGAGAGATTTGTATGATTGTTATAACTCATCAGTTTTTTGCATTTGACACAAGTGCTACCTGAGCTTGAAGAATCAGAATTATAAGAATGATAAGAGTTTACCTTTGTCTCCAGTTTTGCTATGCACTGCTCCTTAATGGTGATTTGATTAATTGATTCATTCTCCATCTGGGCCATGTAGCATATTCTTACGAAGTGTCCTACTTCATTGTCACCTTTCTCACTCAAGCTTGTCCCTGATGAGTCTTCATCATTCATGTACATTCCTCTGGCTTGGTTTCTTGAAGACTTCTTGAAGTATTTCTTTTCTTTTCTATCATCTTTCTCATTCATATTTGCTTTTTCTTCATTGGGATACTCGGGAGACATGTATCTGATACCTCCACATCTATAGTATATAGGGAGATCCTTCTTTCTTTTAGCTATTTTCCTCTTTCGTCTAGGTTGTCTCGTTGAGGTGCTGCCTCTGTTGCTTCTTGCAAACTTTCTGAAGTTTATGACTAACACAGCCATATCATCTTCAGATTATGATGGTGGATCACTACTGCTTTCTTTAGTCACTTTCGGAGCAATACTTTTCTTTGGCTTTGTTGGCTCCTCCCTTTTACTTTTGATCAGCTCATGTGACATCAGTGAGTTGATAAGATTGTCCATCAAAAGAGTGTTCAGGTCCTTTACTTCCTCTATTGTTGTGATCTTCTGATTCCATGATTCTGGTAGTGCGCTTAGTATCTTCATCACCTGTTCAGAGTTTGTAACTTCTTTTTCTAAACCTTTTAAAGTGTTAGTAACTTTAGAAAAATGAGCATACTTATCTGATATACTTTCTCCTTCCTTCATCCTAAATTTTTCTAATTCTCCTATTAATACATTTCTTCCAATTCCCTTAACTTGTGAAGATCCTTCGTATATAGATACTAATTTATCCCAGATACCTTTTGCAATAGTGTAAGAGGATACTCTATCAAACTCAAATGAGGATAGTCCACAAGATGAAGAGTTCATAGCCTTTGCATTATTTTCGACTGATGTGGCTTCCTCTTTGGTATATGAATATACTTCAGTAGTGGGAAGAGTGATTCCAACCTTAATAGCCTTCTAAGATTCCATATCTTAGCTATAATGAATTGCTTCATCCTCAAATACCAGTAAGTGAAGTTAGTTCCATCAAATAGGGGAGGCCGGGTAGATGATTGCCCCTCAGTGAATATTTGTAATGATGATGATGGGTTCGCCATTAGATCACTACAAGTATTTATGTAAACTACTATGATAGCACTTGTTGGTCCTGAAGATTAGGCAAAAAATCAAGAGGGGAGGGGTGAATTGGATAGTTAAAAATTATTTCTCAACCCCTTTAGGACTAATTGTCCCTCCAGCAATCAATCACTCAATCATTAAATACATAAATAAATAAGACACAGTGATTTTTATAGTAGTTCAAGTAAACACTCTACTCCACTCTTCTTAGAACAATTATCTCTTAGTGTCTTGGGTTTCAATATTCCCAATAGCAAAAATACAATAGTACTCCCAGCACACTTCTAGATTCCAGTTCTATAGGGCATGAACATAGTGTTCCCAACACTTTTCTATATTCTAACTCTAGGGGGCATATTCACAGTGATCTCAACACTCTTCTAGATTCTAGCTCTAGGGGGCGTGAATAAATAGCTCTTGTTTATACTCAGACAATTACAACTCTTCTTGAGTCTAGTCTCAACCACTAGCTCAAGGAATTTACAAAGAATGGGTATCAGAAGTTGAAGCATAGGTTTTTCTTATTAAGCATAGAGGAAGGTTTCTGAAAATTGAATGCAGAAGTAAATGATCTTCCTAAATGTAGTTGTGAGCCTTCAAAGAAAGTTAAGGAAGGTTTGAATGCAAGGCTCTTGACTCTTGAAGGATTGGAGATGGTTTAGCTTAGATAAGTAAAATCTCTTAAGAGTATTTTTGAATGATTTTTATCAATATTTCTTTGCTTCCTCCTGCTCCAACAATGCTTCATTTATAGCAGCTTTGAATTCCAGTTGTTGGTGGTAGGTGAGCTCTATTAATGATAGAAGACTGTTTTGATTGGTATATTTTGAATTCTCTAACTTCTACTTAATTCTTGTTTATTGAAATGCCTGTAGTGCTAAACTTGGTTAAGATGATTTTTAGTTTCTTAATAAGCTTTGGTCAAGGTATTGCTACAATGATTGACTTTTTATCAATATAGAAAGGGCGTTATTAATACTGAGCAAAGACCAACGATTCGGCCTGATCGTTGCTCGTCTTTTACTTATGAGAGACAAAGTATCTATCTAGTTGTTCATAAGACAAGGTTCATATGATTTGTCTTTCATAAGTAGCAGATGAGTCATCCTTTTCAGTGCTAGCAAATGAATCATCCTTTCCGGTGCTTTGCCTTGTAGTTTGTCTATTGAATTGTAGAAGCACGGATGACTTATTTTTTCAATGCTTCATTTGTTGTGTTATCTATTGTAAGTAACAGACGAAATGTTGGAGTGTAGATGGATTTCCTTCATTGCTTTGTCCAATTGATTGTCTGTTAAAATTGATAGACCAAGCATTGAGATGTAGATGAATTCTCTTCTTGGCTTCGTTTGTTGGGTTGGCTATTATAGATAGCAGATGAGCTTAGTTGAACAAACAATGTCATTGCTCTACCAAATGAACCTTTTTGCTCTACCATACGACCTTCACTTCTCTGCTTTGTTTGTTCATAGCAGATAGTCATTGGTTCACGAAGTCTTTGCTCTTTCATACTGCCTTTAACTGCTTTGCTGGAAGATCTTCTTCGCTTTGTCTGTTATTAATAGACAACCATTGGCTTAATCGTGGCTTGCTTATGATAGATGAAGTATGTAGTGTGCACATAGCTTTGTATCTATCAAATATAATTTTTCAATTCTACAAATGAATGGAAACAGCTGAGTGCATTGTTTATAACAACAATTCGTCTTTTGCTTCTTTACATGTTCAAGCCTTGACGCCATTGCATATATTTTCTGTGCTTATTTATCATAAGACTTGTAACTTGATTTCTGCATACTAAAATCTTGGCAATGACTTTCAGTACATAATCTTTAATCAAGTTATATTTGTCATTGAAACTATGCATTTATACCAACTAGAGCTCTTACATGGTTTAGTATAAGGCATCTTCCATAACCATGTTCTTGTTGGTCTCATTTAGATGGTGACTCAAGAGGGGAGGGGGTGAATTGAGTCTTTAAAATTGGTGGCTAGATAAAGATTAAAGTGCAAGAGTAAAGAAAAGACTGATAACACAAAGCACTTAGACTAGTATTTTTATAGTGGTTTTGCCCTTTACTTGGGTTCCTACTCCACTTCTCTGAGTTAGCCTTACTTGCTAAACTCAGGTTCCACTAACATCTTCTTTGATTAGTAATCTCTTGATTAAACAAAAACACCTATTGGTTTTCAAGCTCACCAACTAACTTATACAAATACCAAGTAAGTATCCTACTTGCTTTCACTATATAGAGGCGAGTTCTCAAACTTGTAGAGATGTGCAGAAATAAATGTGTACAAGTATTAATGCCTCTAGTAGGCTGATTTTTGTATAAAGTTTGAAAGTAGTAAACATAAATAATATAGCTATAAAAAAGCAGTAGGATCCAATCTCTAGAAGTGGTTGAATGAATGCCTTTGAATGCTTATTTGAATGAATTGCAATGAAGTTGAAATTGTGAAAGAAAAGCCTTAAAGACTTAGTAAATGCTCTCTCTTGTTTTTCAATGTTAAAGACTTGTTTCTTCGATCTCACTTAACTTCTTTTATATTGAGACCTCTGAATTTCTCTGCTATGGTAGGTGAGAAACATTTAATGTAGAGAAATGTTTGAATTTAAGACCATTGTACCTTCAGTGAGGTTTTGGAGGCTATGAGTTAGCTTCAGATCCTCCAATCTTCTAAGTAATATCAAGTTTTTTGCATATCTCACACAAGTTATCGTATCTTTGGATACACTGAAGATGTATTTTGGAGGCTCTGAAGTGGCGTGACAACAATGTCTTCCGACGGGATTGTGGAGACTAACTCCAAAGGAGTCCTTTGTCTCCAAAGTTATTATTCCGTGACTCCAAAGGACTGACTCTGAACTCCAAAATGCTTCTCTGTCTCTAAAATACTTCATTGAAGAATATTTTGTTAACTTCAAAGACTCTCATCACTGTCTCCGAAATGCCTTGTCAATTCAAAAGAACTTAACTTAGCCTCAAAGTTTGTAAGCTCGTGACTCTGAAGTGCTTTAATTGTCTCCGAAGGTTTTGAGCCTATAACTCCGAAGCAACTTGATTGACTCCAAAGTAATTAACTTAACCTCGAAGCTTTTGTACTCATAACTCTGAAGTACTATCATCACTCTAATGTTATTTTTCACTCCAAAGTGCTCTAGTGGCTCCGAAATGTCTTTGCTGAACATGAAGCTTGTGACTTCGTGTTCTTGAAAGATTATTCCTTTGTCTCTGAAGCTTTCTAGTGGCTCTAAAGCACCTTCATTGACTTCAAAGTTTGTGACTTTGTGACTTTGAAGAGTTAATCTCCTATCTCCAAAATGCATGAGCAATTCCGAAGGGATGAAACTCAAATCCGAAGTTGACTCTGAAGCTTCTTTGAAACTTTAAACTTTTCATTTTCTTCTTTTAAATAGACTTGTGATTCATATGCTTAGATTTCTTGAGCATTTAGTTGGTTTCTTTTTTTGATCATCATGAACATTATTCTCAACTTTGATCATCATGATGATTATTTTCAAATTAAGTATTGAAAAATATTTCTACAAAATGCTTGACAATGAATTGTTAATACTTTAATATTTCACTCATATCTTTACTCATCATCAAAACATGGTTGGTTAAAAATGTTCATCATCAAAATCAAGCTATTTTAAGAGTGTATGTTCAATATTTTCCCCCTTTTTGATGATGACAAAACACTGAGTGACGCACGTTTCAAAACTTATCTAATAGTGAACTTAAAACAACTTAATTGCATGAGTTTCAATGAAATTCTTATTGATATAGTGCAGCTCCCCCTGAATGGGTGCACTACATTATGTACATTTCATGAACATTTTCTCCCCATTTTGTCATAATAAAAAAGGTTGAAAGAAACAAATGGAATATTCATAGCCTTTCATGGCCAAAATGTGCACATACAAAACTATCATGGTACAAAAGTTTCAAATACAAAACATGATCAAAGTTTCATACATACACAATTCTTCACAAGGGATATACAAGAGAGTATACAAAAAAATATACATCAGAGAGAGAAAAAAAATGCAGAGGCAGCAAAATCAGTGGGATGGTTTGGGTTTTCTCTTATAGGTTTTATAAAAGGGTTCAAGTTTAAGTTGACAAGTTGATGGTTTAGGAGATGACTTGGGCCTTTTTGGTGGAGGAGGTAGAATGAAAAATGGATCCTTCGAGGTTGCTAAAGGGTGTTCATGGGTATATGCTATGGGTCTATAATCAGAAACGTAAATGAAATCAATACATTTTGTAAATTGTGGATCTAATGACTCAGAAAAAACTACAGGAGTCCCTCTTAAAAGGGCCTTTGTATTGGCATTCATTCGGGCTATGTACTCTTGATGGTACATGATTATTCTGGAGAGAGGAGCCTTTTTGTGTTCCTTTGGAGGTGGAATCCTTTGCTTCCTCTTAGGTTTAGCAGGGAATGACTAAGATGAAGGTGCAGAAGATGATGGTTTGGATAGTGGTTTTGGTTTTGGAATTGCAAGAGGTTTTCCGATTTTGGCTTTGGTAGAAGGTGGTGATGAAGTTTTTGGTTTTGGTACAGTGGCTGGTTGAGACTGGATTTGCATTTTTGTAGACAAAGAGTTCTTTCTTAGTGATAAGAAAGCATTGATGAGGACCTGAGGGAGATGGAAATGTGGTTCTGGGTTTCCTTGAAGTTGGTAGTAAGTTAAGAAGTTTCTCAGAATACTCTTGAATGATTGACTCTTTATCAGGAATTTGAATTTTGTGACTGCAATAGTGAATGGTAGATCAAGAAGAAGTTGAATCCTATGTAAAATGTTAGGATCCTCAAGTTTAGAAAATGGATATTCCTGAGAAGATAGATGGATAGACCGAGAAAGAAATATCTGAACAACTTCAAAATTGATCTTTGATTTACTCTCAAACTCAAAAAATGTCATCCTAAATGGATTTACAATACGAAGAAGAATATCAGGATTATCATTGAATGACTTTGGAGGAGAATGTGGAGGATTTTGTGGTGGAGTTTGTGGAGAAGTGGGAGGTCTCCTCCATTCTGGATGAATTGAAGGTGTATTCCATTCCAGTGGAATTTCTTCCATCCATTAAGGAATTTCTTTTCCTGATCGTATAAGATCCATCCAAGTCTAGTCCAAAAAGATGGATGGTCCTAGGGGAAGAAAATAAATTCTAGGTAGAAATACTATGTTGGGATACTTTCCATGTCTAACAATAGCTCTATGAGGATTGGAAAGATAATCCTCAGGTAGGTTTGGAAAGACTTTAGTAGTTGGAACTGATGGTGACTATGTTGGAGGAGGAGATGATGTGATTTCAATAGGTTGACTCACAGGTTGAGCAACCCCTGAAATTATAGGAGATGATGGATGAGGAGACTGTGTAGGGGAAGGCATCAATATGATGGGAGAGTTAGTTCTCACTGGAGAGAAGTGATGTGGAGGTGAGGAGAAATGAGTTAGAGGTGGAGAGAAATGAGGGTGATAAGTTTGACTTCTGAATGACTCTGCTAGAGACTATAGATATTCCAGTCATTGATCAGACTTATTAGCTCTCAAGATCATGGATGACGTGACATTATTAAGTCTTTGATCTATTCTGTTCATTTGAAGAGCTAAAGTAGACAGAAAATGTTCAATATGTGTCAGTCTATCTTCTAGGTTGAGTGGAATGGGTTGTGTAGTGGGGATTGATGAAGTGGTTGGTGTGGGTGGTTGATGAGAAGGAGTGAGTCTTATGGGTGATGGGGATCTGATGGTTGTGAAGGAGGTAGGGGTTGCTGTTGCTGTTGTTTCATATTCTTCTCTCAAAATTTCTTCTGACTCCTCTATTCTAACATTTCTTGCTGCTTCTCTTGGAGTCTCTCTTGTCTTCTATTCTAACTTCTCTTCTTTAATTATTCTTTCTTCTTCTTCTTCTTCTTCTTCTTCTTCTTCCTCTAGTTTGGATCTCTTTAGTTGAACTACTCTTCCTTTCTTTTCACTAATTTAGCCTTGTGAGGTTTTCTTGAAACCTATTATTTTTAATGTCTTCTCATCAATTATGTCTGATTCTCTTAGAGATTCTCTTTGTTCTTCAGACAAATTGACACTTGCTTCCTCATACCTCCGCCCACGGTATCCTCCGATCGGACGACTAATCGGATCCGGCCGATCGGCCAAATTCAATTTTTCCGCACCGGATACCTGTTCCGGTTGCCAGAGGGGCGTCGTCGACGTCGGACCAGTCTCCCGCCGTGGCCGTAAAGTAGGTGCTCGGTTTCGCCGGCCAGCGACCGAACACTTGATCAGCTCCGTTCATCAGGCTCTTTGTATTGTGCTGATGCTTTTAGGATCCCCTCCCACGTTGCGCGACCATCCCTACTAGTTGAAAAAATCCTCTTCCCATCGGCCTCCATTCCTTGCATCGCTGCCAACGGCCAGACATTGCTGCCGCCAGTCCGCCGCCACGTTGTTGACTACCGTAGGTTGCGTTGCTACTGATGCTTCCACCGGCGAGACCTTTCGATGCTAGCGTCGCTGTCATCATCTCCACTAGACACCCTATTCATGGTTGCCATGTAACAGGGGGTCGTTTGCTGCCTGTGTTCGTCCACGTCGGGTTGTTGTCGCCGTTGTCCAATCCACCAGCGTTGTCCGCTGATCGGACAGCTGATCAGATCTGACCAGATGGCCGCATCTGATTTCCTATGGCCCAACAGATGCCCCTCGATGGCCAGGTAACACGGGTAAACAATTAGTAGAGTGAGCGTAGTGTTGGCCACCATCCTCTATCTTTGGAAAATCATATTTCTATGCATGTCCAAATCGGTCTGAACAAGTTGGCTAGTAACTTGTAATTCTAGCCGTTGATTTAGAAATTCAAAAGGCTGTATGGATTTCCATTTTAGGATACCCCTCGAGGAGCCTTTTTCAAGCTTTCCCCTTTCATTCTCTACCAAGCTCAATGGCTGCCTGCTGGTGGCCTATAAAGCTGTCCCTAGGGAGGCCATTGAATCTTGCCTTTTCAGGTTCACCACGCTTCTCTGAGTTTAGACTATTCACCTATTTTTGACAAGTTCTTTCTGAGGACTCATTTTGATTTTCTTCTTCTAGCATCGCCATAAGAGAGGAGCTCACTCATTGTTGTCACGGCTTAGCCTCAATGCAGTGAGTTCAGAGAAATTTGTTTCCGTTTCTCTGTTCGTCTTCTACCATTTGGTTTAAGCTTTTAACTCATCAGTATTTTCGATGAGACTTGAACTTATCTTCTCTATGTTATGGAAAAGGTGGGTTTTCTATTGTTGATACCAACATTATGGCTACTTGAATAAGATCGTGTATATGCAGCAAGAATGAACAACACATTCGTTTCTTCCCTGCTAACGTCTTGCATTATTCTTGCAGCGCTGAGAAGAATGCACATCCTTAAGTTTTTCTTCAGTTGGGGACTTCTGCCGATGGTCGGGAAAGGCCCCTGGCATCATGTTGGTGCTGCTAAGGCACTGTGTGGACCTGTGCTATCACTATCCCATGTGCCTCGGACTGCTCTAGTGTGGTTGAGGGGACGAGGCCCAAGTGGAGCCTAACATGAGCTTGACGAAAACAGAAACCTCAGGTGGAAAAGGATGAGCCCACTATTAGGGTGGACTGGCTGCTGGACGTGGGCCAACTATTGAGTGGACCCATAGGATGAGGCCCAGGCTGGTCTTGGAGCCCATGTAGGCTGCTTAATTGATTCAAGCCCAAAGATTGACGAGTGATTGGAAACCCCTGATTCTCACGATGTTTGTAGGAAAAATTCCTAAAAAATCATAATTGCTTTGCGTAATTCCCAAAAGCTTATTGTTGTGTCAGAAAATTCATGAAACAAATCCAACCTTCATGGAATAAGCTTAAGGCTCTTTTTGGCAACACGCATTTCTCTTTTTTTTGTGTAATGTTATCAATTACCTCTTCACATCTTGAACAAGGCACTCATTGACAAACTTTCTCTCTCTTTCATTTTTAATAGATATGGATCCTCACAATAGAGTGGCTTCTCCATCCCTTATCGGCTCAATTGACTGTGTGGACTTCGACGATTCTCCTATTAGAGCGGACGGGTTTGGCTCCATTCCTTACAATGTTAATTCAGTCTTTGCTGGAGAATATAATGTAAATGACCAAGATGAAGCAACATCGACGCAAACTATGGTGGATAACTCTATTCTAAATCCTCCTGCCACTAAATCGGTTCTTTCATTTGATATTACTCTTGAGCCAGATGGATCAGAGGAAGGAGAGATCTTTGTTCCACCATAGTTCAAAGGGGAAGTTCATATTGCAGCCCAGTGCCAAGGAAAAATTCTTCTTGCATTGCAGCTCCAAAATGGTGTTCCTATTATGCCGGCATGCCAAGAGGAAGCTTATATTACGGCTCAGTGCCAAGGAGGAGTTCATATAGCGCCAGAACGCCAATCACTGCAGAAACAGAAGAAGCAAAAGAAGGGCGGTGACCCTGACCTTCAAAGTGCTATCCGTTGTTATCAGGTTAAGGAGATAGACTTGGGCTTCTTTGTCTGGCTAAATGCAGATCTTTCCAAGCAAAAGCTTCTCAGTTTTGATAGCGATATCCCAGGGCATTCTCCAATATGTCACTTTTCCATGATAAATATGAAGAGTAAAGAAAGCTCTTTTGCTCTTCTCTCTCAATCTTACTTTATACATAGAAAAGATGTTGAGAGCGCTTATCTATCTGCCAATGCCTTTGCTTACTATGATGAGAAGGACCACTTTGATGGCTATTTTCTGTCTCCCATTAAAGAGATGTTGGATCCTCATGAGTACTCTGTGGAGACCCCTTGCCAGAGGGCAACCATTCTTGAGGGTTATAAGTTTGTTACTGATGGAGAGAGAGGCCAGTTCAAGGGTGGTTTACCAAAGAATAATTTCTTTAGACCTTGGGTAGAGCATATAGCAGCAGCGCACAAAAGCATCCTTTGTTAAGCTGGCATTTATGATGTAATTCTTTATACTCACAGTCCATTCCACCTGCACATGGAAGCCATGTGTGACTTCATTCAATTCTGGTCTCCAACGACCAATTCCTTCTATTTTCCTTATGGTGAGATAAGCATCATGCTGTGGGACCTCAATGTTGCTTGTGGGCTACCTGTCATTGGGTAGCCTTTTGACTTATACCTTTTGCTGAATGAGGATTTCAAAGAAGGTAGCTTAGGTTATTGCGTCTTGAATATCATGGGTAAGTTAAGACGGTCTAGCACTAAGCTTCCTTGGATTGCCTGGGCGCAATTGTTTGGAAGGATTTTCAATCCCAATGCTCGAAAATAAAGGATGCTAGCACCTAAAAATTGGGCAAAATGGACTATTTAGTCGAAAGAAGCTCTTTTAGGCAGTATTTTCCTAGAGGAAGAGTTAGTTTTATTCCTTATGTTGTGGCTTTCTATTATTATCTGTCCTTCATCAGTGCATGATCATTGCATTAACCCTCTATGCTTAATGTCGGCTCTTCAGCTTGCCAAAGGTAAGAGACTGTCCATGGCTCCTCGCGTATTATGCAACATTTATCATGGGCTAAACAACATGGTCTTACACCATTCTGGGCTAGTCACTTGCACTACTTACTTCCCAGTCCATTTCTTTATAGCCTGGTTAGGACTTTATTTTCCCTAGATTTATGGGATCAACTTGCCAACTCAATTGCCTAGTGAAAGCTTATTATTATGGAAGTTTTCGACTGCTATTTTTAGGAACATATGGTTTGATGAAGTGACGGATCGGTTAGTAAAACTACACAAGTTTTCTCAAGAGATGTTTCTAATTGCTCCAGTCAACAATCCTTTAGGATTTGAGGTGAAAGGCAAGGATGAAACCTTTGGCAAGGTCAATGAGTTTATCATTTCTTTGCAAGCTTGCTTGCTTCTCCTTCGGGAAGGCTCTAGGTTTTAGGTTGAACCATATTTCCCGAACTATTTTGCCAAGCAATTCGGTTATGACCAAGAAATGTCAGGTTGTATTGTATTTATATCTCGAGAGGAGCATATAACAGGAGTTGGTCCAGCTTGGTGGTATCCACCATCATTCTATTTTACCTCTACATTTCTAGATTATAATGTTTTCTTGCCTGGCCCGGCCCAAAGAGTTCATGTGACCAAGGACTATGCCTGGTGCTATAGCACTAATGGGGGCAAAATCAGTAGGGCGATGCCCCCTAATTGTGGTATGTTTGCTTACCGTCCGTTGGCATCCTCTTTTGTTTTTAACATGCCCGAGAATGTTTTCTTGGGAGCACAACGGGCGTTGGATTTTGAGAGACCATCCACTTTTCCACAAAAAGTTTTATGGTTAGATGAACGTCATCCTCATCAACACATTCACCATACTGATCATAGTCACATTGGATGGTGGGGTTATGGTGCAAATATACCCTGTAGGCGATAAGATTTTGGCAGAGCCAATAACTCCTGAGCCGGCTATTCTAAAGCCAGCTCCTTATGTCCCTCCAGATTATGCTAAGCAAACTACATCAATCAACATGCCCCTTTTAAGGGAGGAAATGACCAAAGTAGAAGCTTATGCAAAGGCAGGGTTGGAACGGTACTTGGTAGATTGTACTCCAGTACGATTCCATGATAAGGCTCCTCAGGTTTTAGCTCCTTTAAAAGCAGACTTGTCTCAAAAGAAAAGGACTGAATCTGATAGTGCTGCTAGGAGGCAGGATGAGGTAGGATGAGGAGGAAAGCATTAGCCGAGGAGTGTCTGAGGCTCCTCCTCTGAGAGTGGCCAAGAGTGTGATCTCACGCTGCAAAGCAGCTCCTCCGGTTCCGGCTCTCAAAAAGAGTACAAAGGCAATAGCGAGTGAAGATGCTTCTGCTCTAGTCATTAAGGAGATGAGAACTGATGAGGAGGTTCCTGCTCCAACTGTCAAGAGCAAGGAGGTGGTGGCTAATGACGATGTTCACGTCCCAGCCATCAAAAGAAGTATGAAGGTGATAGCCAGTGAAGGGGTTCTCGCTTTAGGGATTTCCACTACAGATCGAAGGAAGAAGACCACAGTAATTCAGAAAGTACCTAACCCTCTTTCTGGAATCATACTTCCTTATGAAACAACTCCATCTGCCCCATCATCTTCTAGACCCATTGAGGCATCAGAGCAATTGGTAGAAGGTAGCGAGACGTTGGGTGGGAAAGACACCAAGGCTGTCGCTGCTAAAGGTATTCTTATGAAGATGCATACCAATCAATCAGATGCTGACAATGCATTAGTAGGAAGCCAGAGAGAATCATCCCCTGATCTCTTCAATTTGTATGAGGTAATTCGCTAGCTTGGTGACATCCCTTCTCCTCTTTCTCCATTGTCTCCACACCTTCTTCATCTGGCAAGACCTCCAATTGAAGAGGAGGTTACTTTAGTAGAGATCCCATTTGAGGGTGTCGCTCCCATAGTTGTTCTTGAGAGGGAAGTAGACAAGGCTACTTCTGACCTTGAGAATGAACATGTCACAGGCAGAACCTTGCCCTCTGCTCCCAAGGCATTGCAGCAGACTGATGATAACGCTTATGAGTTACGTAGGGAAACACCCAAAGTATCGACATCGCATTTTCATGTTTTACTTAGTAAGGATTTTCTCTAGAGGTTGTCTTTTGCTAGCATCAAGGTAATAAGGAGCTAAGAAAGGTTCAATAGGAGAACTTAGAAGATGAAGTCCAATCATTTTGCTCGGATTTTTCTAAAACACTACGGAGAGCCTCTTTGCCTGATGTAATCGCCAGTTTAAAAGATCATTTTCAGTTTCGTGCCAAAGGTATAGAAAGGCTGGGCGGTGACATCTCTTGTTTGTCAGCCATCTTTAAGCAACTCGAGTCTTTTCAGCAAGTGTACAAATAGGCTGAATTAGATGCTATCCTGAGGCTTCCTACTGAAAACATTGCTGCTAAGGAAGTTGAACTTATAAATCTACAGGCTAAGATCGGTGAGAAATTGTCAATCGCGGACATGACTTTGGACCACCTTTCATCTCTTCAAGCGGAGTTAACGTCTTTGAGAGCAGATATTAGAGCAAACAAAGATCACCTCGAAGTCCTCTTGCGGGATCTTCACCAGTTGAGCCATCATTTATCTTTTCAAGAATCTCTTCTTTCTTCCAAGGAGAAAGATGAAGCTGAAGGTTTGGAGACCATCAAACACTTGAAGGAAGAAGTGGTTGCCTCCCAACAAGAAGTGGCGACGTTTGAGGAGACTTTAAAAAGAGTTGAAGTCATCTCCAATTGTGAGCCCGGAGGCCACTCAAGCCTTGAAGACAGCAGAGAAGCAATTCAGCCTTTTGAAGGAGTCTATTTTAACTGCCTTAACTCACTTGTATACTTCTTCTATGATTGAGAATCTCTTATACTAACAAGTGTGTAGTTTTAGCATCATTTTCTCGCAACACCTAGTCTCTTGACACATTTTTCTTTTTTTTTTATTTTTGGTAATTCCACTTTTGCACTAGAATTGAATTGCTTGAGAAACATGTGCAAGGAATATGGAGGGAGGAGCAAATGCCCCCAACATCTTCTCCTTTCCGGCTCATGCATAATACGCTTTAGGAAACGCCCACTAATGGGCAATTCTCCTATACCATTACTATTTACAATCCGATATGAACCATTGGCATAAGCCTCTTGCGCAACATAAGGGTCTTCCCACTTGGGTTCAAATTTGCCAATTAATTTGCTACCCGCCATTATTTTAGTCCTTAATTTGAGAACTAAATCACCCAGGCGGTAAGCTTGGTATTTAACCGATTAGTTACATGCCTCGACCATGCGAGCTTGGTATAACTCAATTCTTTGCTTAGCTCGAAACTGCTTTTCGTCCAGAGCATCGAGCTCTTTGAACCACAACTTGGCTTGTTGGTCAGTTGTTAGTCCCGAATGTGTTGCGACTCTAAGCGATGGCAACTACACTTCCAAAGGCAAGGCTGCTTTTGGCCCAAACACCAAAGAATAGAGGGTTGCATTAGTTGTTGTCCGATGAGTGGTACAATAAGCCCAAAGCGCCTCTGGTAATTTGAGTTGCCATTGTTGCCTATTCTTATTTACCGTTCTTCTCATGATCTTTAGGATTACCTTGTTGAATGCTTCCGCTTGGCCATTCCCTT
>JAYJMB010057889.1:0-27146 GCA_036873735.1 Pouteria campechiana | reverse complement strand
TCTCTGTTTAAATGTATGTATGAATGGGGATAGTAATTATCCCATTGAATGTATCCAGGCATGGATGTTTTGGATTAGGGATAGTGGATATCTCAGATTTGTTTGAAGTTGATGTTTATCTTCTTTGTGATTACAAGATTGTAGGGGGATAGCAAGTACCCTTTGATTACATTGAATAGAATTCATGATTATCATGGTATGAAGTTTCTGAGTGAATGTAATGGGATAAGAACTATCCCATGATAATGGTATTGTGCAATGTATTATACATGTATGAATGACTAAATGAGAAGAATAGAGTATCCCATGCTAACATCTAAAAGTATGTTTTATATTGTTGTGCCTGCATTGTATGAATTGATAGGAAAAGTATAATTCCCTGTTGTAATATTGTGAATAGGTGGTAAAGATGGGATAAGTGATATCCCAGGGTTGTGTAGGTGGCCTGATATATTATATGACTATATGATTTATCTGCTTAGTGAGGACTAAAGCCTCATGAGTATAATGATGATGTGAGTGTATGGTTATGTTTTATTCATTTCTTAGGTTAGAACATGTTGTTTTTGATTAATTCTGATTTTTTTATGGTTTTATATCTCAGCCTACTTACTGAGTTACTTGGACTCATGCCTTCTTATTTATTTTTTTAGCTAACATGACAAGTAAAGAATTCCAACTATGGGTTGGAACTGATGGCAATGTTTGAAGATGTCTTGGTGATAGGACAAAATGGTGGGCTTGAAATTCCCTTTTTGTTTTAGTAAAACCAAAATTTCATTTGGTTCTGCATGATTATAATTAATAAATTTTAATTGATGAATAATTAGATATATTGGCATGTCATAATTCAATAATTATAATATGGTGATAGAATGATAGAATTTTCCTTAGATGTATTGCCATCATGATGGTTTCCATTTTGGGCAGACGAATCTGGGTATGGGTATAATTTAGTTAGATAATATTGATGTTTGTAATTATTTAAGATTGTGATTTAATTAATTAATGATTTTACAAAAGTATAATATGATATTTCAAGGGAAACTTTCTCCATTTGTAGGAGGACTCAGTCCGATCCAAAAATAGCACTTGAGTGCCCCACTATAAAAGGGGGGGAATTGTGGTGAATTATAGTATAATTGTGAGGAAATATTATGGAACTAGCCCCAGGAGGTGGGGCATGACATGTTCCTCTTAAGATAATTTTGCAAATTCTTTCTCCCCCCTTTTTGTCATAATAAAAAATAAATGCAATACTTGAAGAATACACATAGAGAGAAGTAGCTTGAAAATAATGAAACCATTTCATTTCATTTTAGTACAAACCAAGCTACAAGCACAGATGAAAACAAATCATCCTACATTTTAAGTATAGGAAAGGTTGTGTATGAGATTGAAGACAAGGGGAGGGAGGAGAGTGAAGAACTTTGTATCACAATGAGTGATACAAAGTTTCAAGGAGCGGAAGAGGGGAAGGAGATGATAATGAGGCACTTGGAGCCTCCTTTCCCTCTCTTCAAGAGCCCAACTAATGATAAAGTTAGATCCAGGGACAAACTGGCTAAGATATAAATCATTTTCTTGAGAGCCACATCTTAAAGAGAAATACTTTTGACCGGATAGGTGAACTGGAATATTGTCATGAACAAAAGTAACATTGTCCCACTAAGAAAAGTGAATGAACATCCTTTAGTTCTTCAATTTCTACCACTCGTCAGTCTTCCTTCTATATCTTTATCGTAAATGCCCTTCCCTAAGTTGCTTCATCATTGTGGTGTAGAGAAGGATTGCTAGTCATGGGTTAAAATAGACTTGACATGGGGGCAATACTAAGTAGTTGATATGATATTTCAAGAAAGAAGGAATAACTCATGCTAAAAAAAGATTTTAATGTAATATGAATAGTTGTAACTTGATTCTAGCAAGAAAACAAGGCATCTAGACCTTGAAAACCATGATCTAGATGAAGTGAGAATAGAACAGTATATGGAAGTAACTTCATCTAAGATGAAGTCTAGTCTCATTGAAAACATATCAAAATAGTGCAACTTCAGGTATAGAAACATTGAATATTTTATTCTCAGGTGATCACATTAGTCATGCCTAATTCTCCTCTAATGTTGTAGAAGGTGTCTAAGGGCAATGGCTTAATAAAGATATCAACAAGTTAAGCATGTTTAGGCATATATTCTAAGAATATATCATATTTTTTACATGATCTCTAATAAAGTAGTGCGTAATTTCTATATACTTGGTTCTCAAATGTAAAACAGGGTTCTTTATCAAGTAAATGGCACTAGTATTCTCACATTTGATGGGCATGTCTCTTTAGTTGAGTCCATAATCTAAAAGTTGTTGTTTCATCCAAAGTAATTAGTGCAGTAACTTTCAGCTACTATATATTCAGCTTCTACTATAGGAAGAGCAACACTATTTTGTTTCTTAGAGAACCATGATACTAGACTATTTCCTAAGAATTGACAAGTTCTACTAGTACTTCTATCAACTTTGTATCCCCCAAAGTTAGCTTATGAATATCCAATTAATTCAAAATCAGTTCCCTTGGAATAATAGAGTCATAGATTTCATGTGTCAACCAAATACTTTAAAATTTTATTTTACTACAATAAGATGAGATTCTCTAGGACTGGATTGAAGTCTAGCACATAATCATATACTACATAGAATATCTGGTCTAGATGCAATAAGCTAAAGAAGAGATGAAGAGATCCAATCATACTTAAATATAGTTTTTGATCTACAAGGTTACCCTTTTTGTCCTTATCCAGCCTTGTTGATGTGCTCATTGGAGTGCTTGCTGCCTTACTTCCATTTTGAATTTCTTCAGTATTTCTCTAGTATATTTGGATTGGCAAATGTAGTTTCCATCATCTCTTTGATAGATTTGCAATCCAAGGAAATAGTTCAATTCTCCCATCATACTCATTTTGAATTCAACCTGCATGATCTTTAAGAAATCTTGATAGAGGTCCTCATTAGTAGCACCAAATATAATGTCGTTCACATAAATTTGAACTATCAAGATATCCATGATAATATTTTTATGAACAAGTTAGTATCAACTTTTTCTCTTCTGAATTGATGATAACCTAAGAATTTTCTTAACCTTTTATACCATGCTCTTGGAGCTTATCGTAAATCATATAATGCTTTGGTAAGCTTATAGACATGATCGGGTTGATCATCATTTTTGAAACTAGGGTATTGCTTTACATAGAATTCATCACTTAAATATCTATTTAGAAAAGCACTCTTTACATCCATCTGAAATGGTTTGAAATTCTTATAGGATGCAAAAGCAAGTAGCATTCTAATGACTTCTAATCTTGCTATAGGGGCATATGATTCTTAAAAGTCAATTCCTTCTTCTTAGGAATCCTCTTAGTAACTAGCCATGTCTTGTTTCTTACAACCAATCCACTTTCATCCAGTTTGTCTCTGAATACCCATTTAGTTTTAATTACATCAATGTTGTTTGGTTTCGGAACTAATTCCCATACTTTTTCCCTTTCAAACTAGTTAAGCCCTTCTTGCATTGCAATGATCCAATTTTCATTATTTAAGGCTTTATCAATGCAAGTGGGCTCAATTATAGAAATGAAAGCATAATGACCATAAATGTTTTGCATGGACCTTCTTATTTCGACAACGTCATGTACATCACCTATAATTTATTTTCTAGGGTGGGCACTAATAAATCTCAAGTCAGTGGGAGGTTGAGAGGGAACATTACCTGTACTTACCTCCTCTTCATTGTCTGAATATGGCATATCTTCATATTTTCTGGCATCTTCTTGATCTTTCAATTTATGCTTCTTCATATTAGTTGCAGATTCCTTTGCTTCACTATCACACTCCTTTCTCAAAGTTACATTTGCTTCATTGAATTTAACATGTATAAACGCTTCTACTACCTATGTTCTCTTAATATATACTCTAAATGCCCTACTATTAGAAGAGTAACCAAGGAAGATAACTTCATCACTTTTTGGATCAAATTTTCCAAGATTATCCTTCCCATTGTTCAACCCATAGAATGAGCATCCAAAGGAATAAAAATATGAGATATTGAGTTTTCTTTCTTTCCAAAGCTCATATGGGGTTTTCTTTCCTTTCTTTAAGAAAGCTCAAATGGGGTTTCCTTTCTTTCCTGTTCAATACATGGCAAGATATACTTACTGCTTTTCCCCAGAATCTTTTGGACTCTTACTCTCATTTAACATGTCCTTGGCATTTCATGAATTGTCCGATTCTTTCTTTCATAACTTCATTTTGTTGAGGAGTTTTAGGGGATGAGGAATTATGGTGAATTCCTTTTTCATCACAAAAGTCAATAAATTTTCTGTTTTTAAATTCACCACCATGATCACTATGGATAGACACAGTTGAAATTTATTTCTCATTTTGAAGTAGATTTGAAAATTTATAGCACATTGAAAATGCTTCATCTTTACAAGTTAAGAGAATCACCCATGTGAATCTAGATTAGTCATCCACGATGATAAATACATATCTTTTTCCTCCAAGGGTGATAACATCTGATGGTCCAAAGAGATTCATATGTAATAATTCCAGAGCTCTAGATGTATTTACCTCAATTTTGGGATGGAAGGACACTTTGGTCTGTTTTGAAAACTGACCAGATTTGCATATTTGATTTTTGTCATAATTTAGTTTAAGTAGACCAATCACAAGATCCTTTTTCCACAAAGATCTAATATTTGACATGTTGACATGTCCCATCCTTTTATGTCAACCCATGGGTCATCTTTAACTGCAATTAAGCATTTTCCTACAATATCATCTACTTGTACTAGATAAATATTTTCATACCTCTTTCCAATAATAGATTTTTCTCTATATTGAATACATTACATGTAGATGATTCAAACATAACTTTGTGACCCTTATCACATAATTGACTAATACATAGTGAATTATGCTTGAGTCCTTCTACATATAATACATCTTCTATGCATGCATTGAATAAATCATAAATGTTACCTATCCCTTTGATGAGGCCTTTGTTATTATTATCGAATGTAACTATTTCTCCATTTATTAGCTTTAATTCTTTGAACCGCTTCTTAATTTTGGTCATATGTCTTGAGCAGTCACTTTCCATGAACCAAGAATTGCCGACATAGCTTTCAAACTTATCCCCGTCTCCAGCTTGGTTGTGCATTGCTCTTTGATGAAAATTTGACCTGCTAATTTGTTCTTCATGTGGGCCACGTAGTATATTCTTGTAAGGTGTCTAACTTCGTTGTCACCTTTCTTACATGAACTTGTTCCTGAGGAGTCTTCATTATTCACGTACATTCCTCTAGTTTGGTTTCTTGATGACTTCTTGAAATATTTCTTTTCTCTTCTTTCATCTTTCTCATTCACGTTCACTTTTTCTTCATTTGGACACTCATAAGATATGTGTTTGATTCCTCCACATCTATAGCATGTGTGAAGATCTTTCTTTATTTCAATCATTTTCTTTTGTTATCTAGATTGTCTCCTTAAGTTGCTACCTCTGGTGCTTCTTGCGAACCTTCTGAAGTTTCTTACTAACATGGCCATATCATTTTCAGACTGTGATGCAGGGTCATAGTTGCTCTCCTTAGTCACCTTGAGAGTAATACTTTTCTTTTGCTTCATTGTCTTCTCTCTCTTACTTTTGATTAGCTTGTGTGACATCAGTGAGCTGATGAGACTATCCACCAAAAGCAAATTCAAATCCTTTGCTTCTTCTATCGCTGTGATCTTCTAGTTCCAGGATTCTAGTAATGCTCTCAGTATCTTCACATATAAATATTAATTTATCCCAAATACCTTTTGTACTAGTGCTAGAGGATACTCTATCAAATTCAGTTGAAGATAATCCATAGAATAAAGAGTTTGCATTATTTTTAACCGAGATGTCCTCCTCTTTAGTCCATGTACCTATTTCAGTGGTGGGAAGAGTGATTCCTATTTCAGTGGCCTTCCAAAATTTCATATCATTGGCTGTAATAAATTACTTCATCCTCAACTTCCAGTATGTAAAGTTGGTTCCATCAAATAGGGGTAGCTGGGCAGATGATTGTCCCTCGGTGAATATTTGAGAATAGGATGATGGGTTTTCCATTGGATATCTACAAGTATTTATGGGGTCTGCTCTGATACCACTTGTTAGTCCTGATGCTTAGGCAAATATCCAAGAGGGGAGGGGTAAATCGGGTACTTAAAATTTTGTTAAACCCCTTTAAGATCAAACATCCCTCAAGTAATCAATCCAATCACTCAATCAATGCATAAATAAATAAGAGAACTCTCCTCTTAGTGTTTTGGGTTCCACTATCTCCAATAGCAGAAATACAATCAGTGCACCTTGCACTCTTCTAGATTCTAGCTTTCAGGGGTGTAACTATAGTGCTCCTAGCACTCTTCTAGATTCCAGCTCTAGGGGGCATAAACACAGTGCTTCCAATACTCTTCTAGATTCTAGCTATAGGGGGTATAGATAAATAGCTCTTGCCTGCACTACAATAAGCATAGGGGAAGATTTCTAAGATTTAAATGCAAAAGTAAATGATCTTCTTGAAAGGTATTTGGAGCCTTCAAAGAAAGTTAAGGAAAGTTTGAATGTAAGCCTCATGATACTTGAAAGATGTAGAAGGTTTTTGCTCAATTCAGTAAATGTACTTAAGAAGGATTAAATATTTTTCTCAATTATTTTGCTTGTTTTCTTAACCCAATGATGTTGCATTTATAACCACTTTGAATTTCAACTATTGGTAGTAGGTAAGCTCCATTAATGATAAAAGACCATTTTGATTAACAAATTTGAATTCTCTATCTTCTACTTAATCCTTTTCTATCGAAATGCCTATAATGCTGAACTTAAAGATGATGATTTTCTGATTCTTAAGAATTATCAGTCGAAGAGTTTCTGCAATGGCTAATTCTTTCATCAATATGGAAAGAGCCTCATTAATGACGGAGGAAGACTAATGATTCAGTCATCCGACAGACAAAGTATCTGTCTAGCTATCCATAAGAAAAAGTCCCTTCATCTTCTAGTTTTTCCATTGTAAGTAGTAGATGAATCCAATTAGCATTACGAATTTTTTTTCCAACACTTCATCTATTGGTTTGTCCATTGCAAGTAATAGATGAATCATGGAGGCATAGAAGAATCATCTTTTTAGCACTTCATATGTTGGATAATCTATTGTAAGTAACAAATGAACTATCCTTCCAGCAGTTTGTTTGTTGGATTGCCTATTGTAGGTAACAAAAAATTTGTAGAGGCACAAATGAATTATCCTTCCATTAGTTCATCTATTGGATTGTCTATTATAGGTAATAAATGAATTATAGAGGCATAGATGAATTATCCTTCCATTGGTTCATCTGTTATAGGTAACAGATGAATTGTAGAGGGGTAGACAAACTCCGCTGCTCCACATTTAGCTATTTTTAAGAGATGATCAATGGCTCGGTATGCTATTCAACTATGACTCACTTATGATAGATGAAGTCTATTGTATGCTCATTTTTTTGCAATTTTCAGAGATAATCTTCACCTTAACAGATGAATGGTGATGTAGTTGATTCCTTTTCATTTGAGCTTTGACTATAGTGGTACTTTGTCTTTTGCTTCTGAACTTGCCCAAGCTATTTGTCTTTTTAGTCAGATAGATTGATGACTTGGAACACCTCTTAATTCTTCTTTGTGTTCTTTCATCCATGAGGCTTGTACTTTGATTCTGCATGCTAAATGCTTGGTAATAACCATTAGTACATAGTCTTTAATCAAGTTTTGTTTGTCATTAAAACCATGCATTTATCTAATAGTTGAATCCCTAAATATTTCATCAATTGATCTTTCTTCTTTCGCTCTTGTGACTTGTTAGTTTCACTATTTTGTTTAGATTTATTTTTTATAGAATCTGCTACAATTCACTCAATCAAATAATACTAATTTGATACAAGTTTGGTACTTAGTGTGTAACAATCATACTTAACTCACCTCATCTATATTACTTATGATCATGCATACTAGCACGAGACCCAACAAGCTTTTAGTGTTGTTGTCAAGGAAGTAGTGAAGTTATACACTAATATCAATACTAATCAAAATTGGTATTAGTTTGATTTTTCTTTTGTGCATAATTTTTAGCTATATGTTTAGTTTAATTCTTAGGTTCAGTTTGTTTTGAATTATTGATTTAATCTATTTTTGTTATTTTCTGGTTTTGTATTGAGTTTGATCCTAGAGTTTACCAATGTCATTTAATAGTAATCAATGGCCTAGTGAGAGATTACCAATGCAAAGGCCAGTCGGAGTGCATGAAATGGATGCTCTCACTATAATTACTACACAAATTGAAGCACTTAATCGAAAGATAGAGAATATGAATGCTTCAGTGTTGAAAATTTAGAGAGTGACTTGTGATTTCTATGGTGGAGGACATGTTAGCATATACTATTAGGTAGGTAACAATTTTGCATAGCCTAGTGAAAATGCTAACTTTATTTGTAATTTCAACAGGCAACAAAACATCCCCTACTCCAACATTTACAAACCAGGGTGGTGCAATCTTCCCAACTTTTCATGGACTAATCAAAACCCGTTGAGAGCACCATCAGAATTGAAGTAACTAGAAGAGAAGAAATCCAATCTAGGAGAGATAGTCATCAAACTTGCTTGTAGCACTCAAGACTTCATGAAGAGCATAGGATTCAAGCAAAGGGAAGAGAAGAAGTCTAATTTGGAAGACAAAGTCACTAGACTTGCTAGCAGTACTCAAAACTTCATAAACAGGACTCAAGAATTTATGAACAACAGAAACATGAGGTTGCAAAATCGAACGGCATCACTCAAAAATCAAGAGGCATCAATCAAAAATCAAGAGGCATCAATCAAAAATCTAGAAAGGTGAGTTTGTTAGTTGGCAAATGCACTATCCGGAACACAACAAGGTTCTTTGCCTAGGACATTGAAACAAATCTAATTGGAAAGGTAAAGGCAATAACCTTGAGAAGTGGCAAGCAGTTGGGAGAACAAGATTTGAATAAGATGCTCCCAAAGAAAAACAAGAGGAAGCCACTGAATACCACAAAAGCCCATTAAGAGAAAGCGTTTTCTAGATAATCTCAAGAGGGAGTTTCCTTAGAAGCTCAAAGATCTGGGAAGCTTCATAATTCCATGTGCTATTGGGAATTTTGTTTGACAAAGCATTGTGTAAGCAAGATGCACCTGAAAATTTCCACAAGTTAATAACAAGATTTGAAGAACCCGAGCATCAAAAAGCTAAAATCAATCTCAAAGATATTGAGTAAAGAAGGAGAAAGTCAAGTTAAAGAATATAAATTAGAATTATTTTTCATCCCTTCTCTCTTAGGATTTTTTTTTAGTTCTTTTTGCTTTTCTTTTATTTTATCTTCATGTTTAAGATCTTTTTGGTTTTCTTGATATCAGATAATCCCTTGTTGAGGCTATGTAGAGAAGCAAAAGCTACCTTCATCCACTAGCTTAGGATAGCATGCCCCCATGAGGAAGTTTCTTTCCCCCTTACTTAATTTTTTCTTTAACATTGAGGACAATGTTTTATTTAAGTTTGGGGGTATTTGGGAATTTTTAGTCAATTTTAGACAAATGTTTTTTAAATTTAGGTATAATTTTTTTGATGAGCTTCATTTTTATGACTTAGCCAAGAGAATTTGAGAGCAAATTATGCTAAAATATTGAAACTGAATAGGATTCTCTCTTAATGATGAGTAACATATGCTTAGTTTTTATTGCCATTACACATAATTTAGAAGGAAGGATAAATGTACTTTGTGATTAAATAATTCTTATGATAAGTCCTTTTTCATAAATGATGATTTTTGAGGACTTTATGTCACGATCATGTGAAATGTATGTGGATTAGTTGATGATTTTGTGAATTCAGTGACATATTTTGATTGACTTGAGCATGCTAGAACTTGTTTGATTATCCCTTAAGGCAAAATCCTAGATAACATGTTTACTTGAAAATGATTTAGGCATTCTTTAATTTGTTTGATCCTTTCAAGATAACCTAGAATATCATGTCACTTGTGTCTCCATTGAGCCTTAATTAAAGAATGGCATATGCAAGGCATGTGAAAAACCACCATTTGATTTTCTTTCCTTAGCCTCATTACAAAGACCTTTTTAGCCTAAAAAACCATGATTGACCTATTAAGAGATATATTTTATGCACATGGTTGTTAGAGAGATTTAAATGAAGCAAATGAAGACAAGTTTGAGGGTGGTTAAAAGAAGAATGCCAAAATAAAAAAAAGTATAAAAATAAACAAATAAATAAGGATTCATCCTTCAATTGAGGAATCACATCCCAAAGAATTTAAAAGAAAATAAGTTTCAGGGTGTGGTAGTAATATAGCCCATAAAAATAGAAAGTACCCCAAATAATAAGTCAAGAGAGTGAATATTTATGTGTGATTTCAATTTATGATCTCTTACTTCGTGAATCCTTATTCCTTTTCTCGTTAACCAAACCCAAGGCCCCGTTACAATCTTAACAAAAACATATTGATCAAAGTGAATAGAGTTGTCTACATTAGTGGAGAGGGATTATGAAAATCAAGCTTATGGAATATTTTATAGAGATCATTAGAATCACTAGATTGTATATCATTGATTGAAAAGCATGCATGTAACATGAGATTAACAAAGCATGCACACATTCTCACTTCATGAAGGGATTGTTGATGAAGCATAAGTTTCATGAGATTACTTGGAAAGTGTCTTGAATGAATTCTAATTGATGTGTACATGTACAATTTGTCTAGCATGTTCCTGATTAATTGAGAGAGACTATCTAAACTATTTCATTGATTTGGTTACTATTTTGCTCAAGGACGATCAAAAGCTAAGTTTGGGGGTATTTGATAAACTCATAATTCATCATATTTTAATAACTAAATTCTCATATTTTGGATCCTCAATTGACATGATTTCATTCATGTTATATCAAATATTGCACTCAATGGATTTAATTTGTTTTTCAGGTGAATTGGTGGCATTTAGATCAATTTGAGCAAAAACATGCTATTTTTGGAAAAACAATCTTCATGGGGACATGTACCATTATAGAAGCATCAATCTTAGCCATCAATCAATCATTAATCATGATGGTAAAGTGAGATTATGTAGTTGATTATGAAGTGGACAGCTAGTAGACAGATTGCAAGATTCATGATTGAGATCAATTGCTTGAAGATGAAGTCACTACTTCGACTGCAATTCAATTAGAACTTCGATAAACTAATTTCAAAGTATTTTTGGAAGTTTTAATGTGAATTGTGCACAAATCAGATGGTGGGATGTGTGTTCAGTAATTCAATTGAAAAAGGATTTTTATTTTTGGATGCTTCATGAGCAAGAATAATTGCAATATTTTAGTGGTAGTTCAAGGCAGATTTTGGCACAAATATAAGCTAATTTGGAAAAAGTGTTAAACATAAAAGTTATAGACCTTGAAATTAACTATCTAAAAAATCAAGAATAACATGATTAGGATTTATTTTGAAGAAGTTATGGCACAAAATACTTCAACTATCTGCAGACATTTATGAACGCAATTTCAGATGTGTGTTAATAGGGGTTACTTTAAGGCAGTTTTTGGAACATAGCTAGGGTGATTCAAAGAAAGTTTTTAACATAAAAGATGTAGATATTGAAATTATAATTCCCATGAATTAAGATCACAAAATTTAGACATCATATCAAAAAGTTATGGGAAAATAATAAAACCATTCCTGGTGGAGCGACTTTGCATGCGAAAACATGATATTTTTAGCAATTGTGTATTTTATGCACAAAGTAACTTAGGAAATTCATATGGAGGTGTAAGAAAATCATATAGAGGTGTAAGAGAACCCTAAATTAGGTTATTTAAAGTGGATTTGACCTATAAATAAGGGGGGACACATCTAAATAGACAGTGGGAGACTTTTGGAAAGAGACAAGAGAGAAGAACTTTGGAGTAACGAAGATCATTAGAGAAAGTTGTCGCAATTTAAATATTCTATTTTTTTATATTTAGTTCATCTATTATTTTTGAAATCAACATTTAAACTTGAATTATAATGATGTTTATCAGTTACTCAATTATTTTTAATTCAATTATAATGTTCTAAATTTCTTTTATCTAGGGTTAGATGAATCCTAGTAATGAATCTTGTGTTGATGTTTGATTGTTGAGTTTGATTATTTTCTTCTTCATTATTTCTTCTCTTTCATTCTTAATGCATATATCTGATTGGCCTCTATATACATGAATTGAGATTTCTAATTCATACTCAAGAGAGGTGAATTAGGAATAGACTCTTAAATTGAAGAACATATGATGCAATGAAGACTTGATATAGCCATTGTACATGTGCAATCCATGTGAGTATGACCTTGCGAGTGCATATACCATACATGGATACCTAATCTTAATGGATTTATTGATTTGGATTTGCATAATTACATAGTAGTCACTTCAATAAGCACACCTATCATAGCGCTTAAGAAAGGGTGGTAGATACTATAGTGCATCTGATTGCCAATGAGAGGAATAATAATTTACTCAATGCGATTAATCAATACAAGTGGATTTGCTAGATGAAGTTCAATCCTTAGATGTTTCATCCATTGATCTTTCTTCTTTTGCTTTTGTGACTTGTTAGTTTCACTATTTTGTTTAGATTTAGTTTTTATAGCATCTGCTGCAATTCACACTGATTTAATACAAGTTTAGTACTTAGTGTGCTACAACCTATTTCCTCATGGGAATCATACTCAACTCACCTCATTTATATTACTTGAGATCGTGCATACATGCATGGGACCCAACATGGTGGATGCATGTTGACTTAATTTTATATTGTATTTTATGCTCCTAAATTGTGATGATTTATGCCCATTAATTGATGATTTGGAATGATACTTCATTTCTTCGACTTAATATTACACTTATCTTGTGATTTGAATGATTTTAGGAAAATTTGGTTAAATTGGTAATATTTGGTTCAAAAAAGCTCAAACATTTCAATTTTGGAAAACCTATTTTCATAGGGACATGTACTATTGTAGGAGCATCAATCCTAACCCTTGATCAAGCATTAAACATGAAAATAAAGTGAGATTATGCAATTAACAGCAAAGTGGATGGATTTGGTGCCAACCTATGTACATGATGATAGAGTCTTTGAAGCAAATTCCTACATATGAGTGTCCAAGACATTGCTACCAAATTAATTCAATTATGCACAATATTATTTAATTAGATTATGCAAGCATTGCTTAGGTGGAAATCAGTTGCAAATTCAACAAGTTTGAAAAGAAGGAAGAAGGAAGAAGGAAGTTGAAAATGCTATAGCGTGATAGAAATACTATAGAAGTGTCACAATGCTAATGTTGCTATCCACATAGACGTTATGCAGCATTGCAGTGCTAATTGATGCAAGATAATTCTATTTTAAGCAAATTTGTGTGCAAATAAAAGGGAATTTCATATTTGGGTGAAACCAAATCTTAATTGGAGTTTATAAAAGTGGTTAAAGTGACTAAATAAGGAAGACAGTCTTTGGTGGAGGAAAGAAAATTTTAGAAGAGAATTTTGGTGAATTTCTTAAAGAATTCAAGGGATAGAAGAGTCAACTATGAATTGGGTGATATCCAGAGATAGATTCTCATATTCTAAATTGTTCTTCTTTTCTTTATTTTTACCATGTTTAGAATGTTGTGGATTATTTTTATATTAACATGAGGAACTAAACTTGTCTTTCTAGAGGAGAGATGGATCTTATGTTAAATATTATGGTCTGATTGATTAATTATAATATTAAGGTTTTTCATTAGTTTATTTATGATTATCTTGCACTTAATGTTTTTGATTTACTGGCCATCCATTGAATGATTTTATTTTGGGATTTGACACTTGAGAGAAGTAATTCTAAGTAGGATCTAGATATTATAATATGAAATTTAGATGACTTGAGAGAACTTTTAGGTTTTATGAAATCATTTGCAAGAATTGCAGATCTTAATGAGTTCTTGATCTCCCAATTTTTATAGAGATATCAAAATTGGGATTTTAAGGAGATATAATTGACTCGGCATTCAAGAGAGTGAGTTGGGTGAGTTAGAATTCTTGATTTATAAACTAATAAAACATTCAATATGTAATGAATTGAGAACACAATAATACAAACATAAGTAAAATTGATTCTCTAGAGCTTTTATACATCGAATTCCTTCTACTAAAGTTTGAATGCAATTTATTTGCTTTTTAATTGATTTCTCTATTATTCATTTTTCAACTAAAGTTATGATTATTTATTGCAATATATAGTGAATATTTAAAAATTGACATTCCTTGTGGAGATGACAACTTTTTTCATTATGATATTATAAAACTTGACACTACACACTTATAGTAAGATTTATTATGAATAAGTTTTTGGCTCTATTGCTGGTGAGTGTTTAAATTTTAATTTTCACTAATATTTTTATAGGATAATTCTAATTTTGATTTGATTTTTTCACTTTATTTGAATTCTTTCTCTCTTCTTTTATTCAATTATTTTTTTTTATTTTCATGGTTTTGATAGTGTATATGAAGAACTAGAACACTTGATTTAGTTCTTTATTATCTAGAGATCAAACGAACACTTCAAGAGATCAGAAAGTTGACGTATGATGAATCTAGTAAAATAGATGAGCAAAATTATCAATTGAGAGTGTTTAGGGATTATTTCAAGACCAAACTACTCCAGAATTGCACGTCCAACAATCAATGCCAACAAGTTTCAGTTAAAGCCTGCCTTGATAAACATGGTACAATAGAATCCATTTGGGGGATCTCAAAGTAAAGATCCTATTATTCATTTGGCCATGTTTAGTGAGATTAGTGACATGATAAAGATGAATGGTGTTTTTTATGATGCCATCAAACTACGATTGTTTTTATTTTCTTTGAAGGATAAAATTAGAGGTTAGTAGCAGAGTTTACAGCAGGGGAGTATCGCCACATGGGATGATATAGTTGAGAAGTTCTTAGCTAAAATTTTCCCACTTGCAAAAACTACTCAAGCAAAATTAGTCAATTTAAACAGATTTTGAGCCACTTTTGAATGTTGGGAGAAATTCAAGGATTTGATTAGAGGATGCCCTCAACATGGTTTTCCTGACTAGCTTCATATCCAACTATTCTAAAATGGGTTCAATGGTCAAACTGGGACCATAGTTGATGCATTGATGAGGAAAACTGCTGCAAATGCTTACTCGTTGCTTGAAGACATGGCATCAACCACATTTCCAATGGCCAAATGAGTGTTTTATGGTAAGAAAAGTTGCAGTTGTTTGCAGCTTGATCCAATTGCAGCTCTCACTGCACAAATGTCATCTCTAACCCATCAAATGGATAACTTAGCATCAAAGAAAGTTCTTATTACTAGGGAGTCTTCGACAAATACCATTGGATCATACATGGCAATAGAAGAGACCGAGAAAGAGGTGCAGTATTTTAACAACAAAGGCTATAACAATTATCATGGAAATAACTTGCCAACCCATTATCATCCAAGATTGTGAAACTGTGAGAATTTATCCTAAGAAAATTCTAGGAACACCTTGTAACCTCCTCTTAGATTTAATGCCAATCAACTGAAAGGAAGATTTCACTTAAAGAACTTATGACCACTTTCGTGATAGTTAGTTGGGCAAGATTCACTAGGAATAAAGAAAGACTTGACAGTCTTGAGATGCACATGGGAAATATAAATGCATCTATCGTGTCTTTGGAACACAAATTGACCAACTTGCAAATGCTGCCAATAATCCAAACATAGGTGTTTTTCCTAGCAGGATTGAGAAGAATCCAAGAGAACAATGCAATGCAGTGATAGTAAGGAGTGGCAAAGAATTAGAATCTCCAAAGAAACAAGATGAGCCACAAACATTCTCAAAATCAATTGATCAAGAAGCTTCACAAGGAAAAGAGGAGGAAGAGAAGAAGAAAGAGGAAAGTTCACAAACCAAGAGATATTTTATTTCTAGACAACCTTGTTGGTCCCGTTAGGTGGCTATACTCAAGAGCGGAGTTGAATTGGGTGTAGAAATTATTTACTTAACCCCTAAGTAATCAGTCCCTCTTTTTCATACTTGTGTGCTAATCAAACTGACATAAGAAATATAACAATGGAAAAAAGAAAAGTAAGACTATTGCACACACGATCTATAGTGGTTCGGGCCTTCCCTTGACACCTGCTCCACTCTCCAAGGTCTACCAACCTTGGGTTCCACTACACCTTGTGGAATCATACTTGTTTTCTTAAGCTAACCAAGAACTCTTATACTAGTTTCCCGAGCTCACGAGAAACTTACACTGTTGGTTTTTTGAAAAGCTCACCAATAACTCTTGCAATGATGATTTTTCTCGAGACCTCACCACCAACTCATACAATCTTGTTTCTCAAGAGCTAACTAGCAACTTCCTAACCTTGGTTTTCCAACGAGCTAATGAAGAACTCCGCAATCCAATGTGTACAAAGAAATGCCTCTATCTAGGCTAAGATGTACACATAATTAAAGCAAAATAATGAAAAGATATATAATGAAAACTTTACAATGATTTAGACTCCTTGAAGTAAGAAATGATACGGCTTTGAAGCTTCTTGATCTTAACAGCATGTTGGTGTGAATACACTAGGAAACTTGATAACTTTTAAGCTCCTCAAGTTAAATGATGGGGAAGGCTTGAGATGGTGCTCTTGTTGATGCATAAGTTCTTCCCTTGTGTTGTGAAGAACTAGGCCTTGATAAAAAATTGGACGATGAAAGCCCTTTTGTAAGTGTGGAAGTTTAAGCTCTTGACCTTTAGGATTACAAGATGTTTGAAGAAGGTTAAAGTTCAATCACTTGCTTCTTCTTCTATTTTTCCAACCCTTGAAATGTCCCTAAGCTTCTCCTTAAATAGATCTAAAAATCTTGACTATTGAAAGAGATGGGAAGCATTTTTTAGGGCTGCAACATTTGGATTTTTGACTGCTGGACATCGGTAGGTGATATCGCAGGCGGCTGCGCCATTTGGCTGCGTGCAAGGAGATATGATAGGCAGTATATCCAAGTAGCTATGATCTGTTTTCTATAAAACATCCTGCACTATTCTTGCTATCCATCCTCAGGCGGCTAGGCCAAGTGGCTATGGTGCAAGTCTATACACACAGGTAGTATGGGACTTGGTAGGTGATATGCTTAGTTGCTTTTTCGGACATAGTTTTGGGCTTGGCTTCTATGTCTGGAATTGGTAGGTGATATCTGAAGGTGGTTGAGCTAAGTGGCTATAGTCTTGTACTTTGAAATTGAAAATTTTGCCACTTTTGGAACATTATTATTTTTCATTTTGAATCAAAACATATTTATCCACATATGATTTACACAATTTGTTGAATATAAATACATAATGTAAATCATGTTTTTGCAAAGAATGAATTTGTTTATACTTCAAACAAATTTTCGTTCTTTATCCAGGAATGATAACTTCACGAATCACATATATTTTCTTCTTTATCAAATAACAGAAACCTATAAATGATCCAATAAATCACAATATGGTACACCAAACTGAATGCATCATGGATCATGATAATATCTTCATTTCTATGATTTTAATATGCTTGCACTGATAACAACTCACCATGACATACATATTTCAAGCATATATGAATATGATCCATTATAGAGTATATACAAAGAGATATGCAGTATGGATCATATTCTAAATCTTCACGCATGTATAAGATATCTTTATAAAACTCATGTGCATATGATCCAAAACATTGAAATAATAAGTAAAGTTGAACAGAATATGGATCAATCAATTTTTGCTTCTTGTAGCACTTTTAAACTCATATCAAATATGTGTACATGCTTGCATAAATAATGAACCAAATATGCACATATCATGCATATTTGACTTCGTATCAAGCTTTCTAAGTTGAAAGCATCATTAGCATAAAATAAATCTAAATACGAGTTTTGGTAATCATCAAAATCATATCCTTTTTATGAACAAACCCTCCAATTCTAAAACCTACACTTCCTTTCCCTTAATGCTTTCATAAGAAGAAAAATGATGAGAAATTTAGTAACTTTCTTGAAATTTTTAAAAAGATACATTAATATTCCTTTAGTAAAGGACTTGGAATAGATGGTAAATTATGTCAAGTTCATAAAGGAAGTCATGTCAAAGAATGGAAGCTTGAAGAGTTTGAGACTATAAAGCTAACAAAAGTATTGCAAAGAAAACTTCACCATAAGTTAAAAGATACATGGAGTTTTAGTATTCCTTGCACTTTAGTAATTCATCTTTTGATAAACCATTTTGTGATCTCGGTGCATCCATTGATTTAATGCCTTTAACTCTGTTTCAGAAACTTTAATTAGGAGAGGTGAAACCAACCACCATCACATTATAATTGGTCGATAGGTCTTTGACTTATTCTCATGGAGTTATAGAGGATGTGTTGGTGAAGGTTGACAAATTTATCCTTCTAGTTGAATTTGTTGTCATAGACAAGGAAAAAGATCATGAGGTGTCATTGATCCTTAGAAGACCATTCTTGGCAACTGGAATAGCTTTAGTTGATGTTTAGTGTGGTGAGTTAACCTTGAGGATAAACAAAGAAGAGGTAAGGTTTAATATTTACCATGCTTTAGATTTTCTAGTTAAGAAGAAAACTTGCAATAGAATTGATGTTTTGGAGAGTTGTGTCTAATGTTCTTCATAATAAAAGTTTCAGAGATCCTTTGGAACATTGTATTGCAAATTCTATCAGTTAGGATGTTACAAAAATTAGTGATGTAATGGAGCATGTTCTAGCTTTGGATGCATTATCAAAAGTGAAATCAAGTGTCCTGTTGATTAAAATTCTTGATGAGGATTCACCAATGGAGGAGGTCAAAGCAACACCAGAATTGAAGCAATTGCACAATCATCTCAAGTATGTACTTTTAGGCAATGAATCATCATTTCTAATAATTATTTCTTCTTCTCTTATAGTCATAGAGGAAGAAAACTGATCAAGGTTCTAAGGGCACACAAGTTAGCTATAAGTTGGACACTAGCAAACAGCAAGGGGATAGGTCCTAGCTTTTGTATGAATTCAATTAGAATCAACATCAATAAAGTAGGGGAGATATTTAAGGTGAATGGACACAAGTTTAAGCACTACTAGGGTGGTGACATCAATCGCCAGAAACAAAGATCCAACTTCCAAACTCCAAGTAGTGGTGAAAAGTCAAGCTAAAGACTATAAATTACAATTACTTCTCATCCCTTCTTTCTTAGGAATTTTAGTTCATTTTATTTTTTTTATTTCTTCTTTTTTCTCTAGTTTTGTTGATTTGTTGATCTCAAATGATCCCTAGTTAAGGTCATGCAGAGCATCAAAAGCAACCCTCATCAACCATAAAAGTGTTCAATCTAACCTATCTACTAATCTTGATTTTGATGATGAATGAGATTAAATAAGTTAATTTTGATATTGAACAAATAAATGAGTGAAGAATTAAGTTACTAACAAGTTACTTTCCAAGTAATGCAGCATTTTTATATCAAAACAAATTAAGAAGTGTAATGCAAGTAAAAAAATGTTAATTATAAGCTTATTACATTAAACCTTCAAAAGAAGATAATTTAAAAAGAATGCTCAAGTAAAAATTACTCATAACCATATCAGAAATATTCAGAAGTACTTCAGAGATAAATCAAAATCTCTTCAAAGACATGCTGTGAAACTCAAAAGTTTAGAAGTATTCAATAACTACTTCAGAACCTTTTTAGAAAAATGTCAGAATCTCTTTAGAGACATGGTGTGAAGTTCATAAGTATTCAAAAACTGCATCAGAACCTCTTCGAAAGCATGTAAAAATCTCTTCAAAGATAAGATGTGAAGCTCAGAAGTTCATAAGTATTCAAAAGTATTCCTGGAAATGAATCAAAATTCCTATAGAGATAAGACAAAAAGCTCAAAAGTGTTTAGAAGTAATCAGATATACTTTAAATCCCTTCAGAGTAACTCAAAACCTCTTTAGCCTCAAGGCAAAGCCTTAGAACTAACTCCAAAATAATATCACACTTCAAAGGTCATTAAGAAGTATTCCTAAAATACTTTAGAAGTTAAACATTCTACTTCGAAGAAATATTCTACATTCAGAAGTTCTTTAGAAGAACTTTAAAAATGCTTCTAAGTCGTAAAGATGTTTTTGAAGATTATAATAGTAATACAAAATAAGTCCAAAAGAAGTTTCTGAACTCAGAACCTTATCAGAAGATTTTCAGAAATAATATGGAAGGCCATCAAAGACATCTTCAAAAAGCTAGGCTATTCTCAAAATTTTAAAAGACTCATAAATATATCAGAAATAGATTTCAAGCTTCAGAGATACTTAAGAATTTTTTCAGAAGTTCTTCAGAAGTCTAAAATATGACTGTTGACAGCATTAGAAACCAAGATCAACCTTTAGAGAATCTGAGAGTATGAAGCTAAGAAAAATATAAATTATGACTTATCTTAGAAGTTCTTAAGAAGTGCTTAAGAAGCTCTGATAAGCGGTGGATCAAATAGTAACTTACAAAAGTCAATGCTAGAATTTCTAAAGACTTATCTCAAAAGTTCTGAAGCCAGACAAAATGCAAAAGGTCATACCAAATCTACCAAACATTTGAAAAAGTGCTAAAGGTTGCAACGGTTAAAATTTCTCTCAAAGCTTATAAAAGGATGATTAAAGTAACACACAAAAAAATCAAGAAATACAGAAAAACAAAAAAAAAGATAGAAAAGGGGAAAGCTTTTATAAGAGCATTTAATGTCTTCTTTCATTGATCAACTCCAACTACTTCAACACTGTCAAAGCATTCAAAGCCAGATCTGCATCATCTTCAAAGGAGTTTGATAAATCTGATCTTATTGCATACTTTGTTCATTCATTTAAGCTTTTATTTCTACCCAATTAACAGGCGCTAATCTGTATATTTTCACTTGGAAAACTAGTGAGTTAGTTGGTGAGCTCTGAAAACAACAGTTTGTAAAAGTTTTTGGTGAGCTTAGAAAACCAGTGAATTAGTTGGTGAGCTATGGAAACTAATAATTTGTAAACATTTCTCATGAGCTTGGAAAACAAGTGAGCTAGTTGGTGAGCTATGGAAACCAATAATTTGTAATCATTTCTCATGAGCTTAGAAAATAAGTGAGTTAGTTAGTGAGCTCTGGAAACCAACAGTTAGTAAAAGTTTCTGGAGAGCTTGGAAAACAGTAAGTTAGTTGGTGAGCTTGGAAACCAACGTGTATAAGTTGTTTATGAGCTTGTAAAACCACCAAGTGTTTAGTGGAACCTAAGATTAGTAAAGGAGACTGACTCAAAGAAATGGAGTAGGAACCCAGAAAGGGTCGAACCACTATAAAAATCTTGTGTATATGATGTAAGCACATTTCTCAAGTTATTGGCCAAAATTTTTAAAAGCTCAATTTAACCTATTATGGGTATTGAAGGATGAGGATACCAAATTTCCTAATTGTCATAGATTACCAGTTGTGGCTTACAATAAAGAATGGAAAGAATTTTACTAGTGTTAAAGATAAATATACCCCCAGAAGATATTTAAGCAGTAGAATGTGATGCCAAGGCAAAGAATTGTCTCTCCTGTGCATTATTTTCTTTTGAGTTTGAAAAGATTTTCGCTTGTGATTTAGCCAAGGAAACCTGGGATAAATTTTAGGTAGCACATGAAGGTACAAATAATGTGAAAAAAATAAATAAATCTTCTAGTGCAGGAATATGAAGCCTTCTCCATGAAGGAGTCGGAAATGATTTCTGAAATATTTGGAAGATTTCAGAAAATCACCAATTTACTAAAGGACTTGCGAGAGAAATATGAAGAACCCAAATTAGTAAAGAAGATCTTAAGATCTTTACTTAGATATTAGATGCCTACATTAACTGCTATCTAGGAAGCAAAAGTTCCAAATAAAATGACAATGGAAGAACTCATGGGATCACTCATGACCCATGAAGTCTTAATGAAGTAAAAGGTACCTGATGAATTCAAAGGCAAGAAGACAATTGCTTTAAAAGTAGATTCAGAGAATGAAGAATCTTTAGATGAAGCCTTAACTAGTGAAGATGATGCAGATATATAGCAATAATAACCAAAAGAGTTAGAAATATGATTAGGAAGAAGAAATTTGGAAACAACTCCAAAAGCAACAATAAGACTAAGGAAAAGAAAAAGGAGATTCTAATCAATTACAATTGCAGCAAGCTTGGGCACATGATGTTTCACTACCTAGAATCAGATAAAAAGCAAGGAGATAAGAAGAAAAGGCATAACTCTTACTTTGATAAAAAATATCTCCAATAGTAGAAAATTTGAAAAGAAGAAGAAAGTTATGGCTGCATGGGAAATGCTAGAGAATATGATGCAAGAAAGCTCAAGTGAAATAGAAGAATAAAATGAAGCTCAATTCAATTCACTCAGCTCCAAAAAAAGAAATCAGGAAGAACACACCATGGGAATAAGCTTCATGGCCATCCATGAAGACGAGGTAAATTCAAAACTTGAAAGTTCTGATATTGAAGAATTATTAGAAGAATTGTATTCAAATTTTAAAAATTTAAAAGCCAAACACAAGGAAACAAAAAGGGAGCTGGAAAAAATAATCTATGAATGCTCCCTATTGAAACAAGAAAATACTCAACTCAAGACTAGTCAGGACATCAACATAGAACTTGAGAAGATCAAAGCAGAAAATCATGCCCTTAGAAAAATCTTAAATTCTACATTATTTAAACTAAATGCAAAGAATAAAGAAGGAGAAAACCAAAGAAAGAAATTTAACAATCATGGAAGAAAGCTAAAACCCAAATAGAACCTGATTTGTGTACCAAAAAATGTTGCTAAAGTTGTAAATATAACTTACCTTAATATTTTTGGGCTAAAGCAATGAATACTGCATGCTACATTATTAATAGAATTTTTGATAGATCTATACTCAAAAAAACTCCATTTGAATTGTACTATGGCAGAAAACCCAAATATATCTCATTTCTATACTTTGGGCTGTAAATATTTCATTCTTAACAATGGGAAGGAAAACTATGGTAAATTTGATAACAAATCTGATGAAGGCATTTTCCTTAGTTTTTTCATTGTTACCAAGGCATTTAGAGTCTATAATCTGAAGAATAAAATGTAGATGAATCTATTCATGTAAAATTCTATGAAAGTACTAACCTCTTTAGGAAAATAAGTAATTTTGATAATGCGACAGGAGAATTCAGAACATCTATGGAGAAAATAAAGATACAAGATAAAGAAAAAGATTCTTCACAATTAGAGACACAAATGTATGAAGAAGAAACAAATGATGGACCTGTTGAGCACACTATTTTAATTAGCTTGATTTTAATGATGAACATTCTTAACCAAGTATGTTTTGACAATGAGCAAAGATATAAGTGAAACATTAAGGTACTAATAATTTATTCTCAAGCATATTGCAGAAATATTATCCCATACTTAACTTAGAATAATCTTTATGATGATCAAAGGAAGAAACCAAGTAAATGTTCATGAAAAATAAATATATAAATTACATATATACTTAAAATAAGAAAACAAAAATCTTAAACTCTTCAAGGACACTTCAGAGTCAAAGTTCATCCTTTTGGAGCACGAAGTCACACTTCGGAGTCAACCAGAAAGTTTCAGAGTCATCATGGTATGCTTCGAAATCAACTAGATATGCTTTGGAGTCATGAAGATACACTTCAGAGTTAACCAGATACATTTTGAAGTCATGAAGATATACTTTGGAGTTAACAAGATATGCTTCAGAGTCATGAAGATATACTTCGGAGTTAACTAAACAAGCTTCAGAATCATCAAAATACGCTTTGGAGTCAACAAATATACTTCAGATTTAGCAAGCAAATTTCAGAGGTGTCAAATCTTACTTTGGAGTCACCCTTTCTAAAGCATGAAAGGTTTGGAGAATCTAAATTCTACTCTTCAAAGAACTATCACAACTAAAGATGTCTTCCGCCACTTCGAAGAAACTAAAGTCCATTCTTTGGTGCATCCAAAATCATTTCTCTAACACATTGACTATTCACTAGCCACTTCGGAGGAACCAAAGAAGGTGCTTTAGAGGATCCAACACTCATGTGAACGTTAAAGTGAAGAAAATTCAGGGATAAAGTGGCAGACCAATAGCAAACTATTGCAAAGTCAGAAATAAGACAAAATATGAGATGAAGAAAATATTTTGTAAACATTTGAAAGACTACAAAAGTCACCAATGGAAATATTTCTCATCCTATAAAAGAAGGCATTCAGAAATATAGAAGATACACTGAAATAAACAAAAATACAAAACGTTTTGAGCATTCAAAATCTTCCTTTAAAGTTCAACTCCAACGGCAAAAACTCTGTCAGAGCTTTCAAAGTCTAAATTGGTTCTCAATTAAGGAGTTTGAATCTTTTATTCTTATTGCTTACTTATTCACTTAAAGTTTTTGAATTTATTTATAAGTCTACCTAAGTAAGAGGCATTAATCTATATATTTCTTTTTAGTATTTGATAACACAAGCAAAGTGATGGGTGTTTATGTATTAAGATAAGCAAGTAGGAAACTTGCTGAAAGTATAAAAGTTTGTTGGTGAGCTTTGAAAACCAACAAGTTGTAAAAGTTTCTGGTTAGTTTGGAAAACTAGTGAGTTGGTTGGTGAGCTTGTAGAAAAACCAATGTCTATTTGATCAGTTTGATCAAGGTGTTAGTGGAACCTGAGATCAGTAAAGGAAACTGACTTAGAGAAGTGGAGTAGGAACCCAGTAAGGGCCAAACCACTATAAAAATCTTGTGTTGCATGCTATGCAATATATTCTATTTTTTTTTCAGGACTTTGATCTTTTGTTTTGGCCAAAAATTTTAAAAGCTCAATTCACACCCCCCTCCCCCCTCTTGAGCTACCATTGTGTAAGGGACAAATAGGACCATCCATCAATGAGGTAAATAATGAAGGTAACAATTCCTTTCCTAAATATTGGAGGTTCATGCATGATCATCCTGAAAACTAAATAATTTGTGATATTTATGATAAAATGAGAAGTATATCTTCATATTATCAAATATGTGGTAATTTTATTTTTATTTCTCAATTAGAGCCAACTTACATAGATCAAGTTTAGAAGATGAAAAATGGATTTTAGCTATGCAAGAAGAATTTAACCAATTCAAATATAATGATATGTGAATGCTTATTCCAAGGCCTAACCATCAATCTGTTCTATGAACTAAGTGGGTCTTTAGGAACAATTTAGATGAATCTGATATAGTGGTAAGAAATAAAGCAAGATTGATAGCAAAAGGGTACAACCATGAGGAAGGAATAGACTTCAAAGAATCATAAGCTCCTGTTGCCAAAATTGAAGCTACTAAAATATTGCTAACTTTTGCATCTTTCATGAATTTCAAACTTTATTAAATAGATGTCAAAAGTGCATTCTGAAGAGTCCCATTGGATGGCTTAACCCAAGAAGGGACGAGTGAATTGGGTAAATAAAAAATTTATTGCTAAACCCTTGTTGGATCATTTTCCTCTTTTTGTGCTTGTGTATGGTGTGATGTAAAGTGAATAATAAAAAAATAAAATGCATGAAGAATAAAATAGATGAGCAAACACACACATACATACAAGATAATTTTTATATTGGTTCAAGACCCCGTCCTTACATCCACTCTTCCAAGATCACACATTTATTGTGCCTTGGGTTCCACTATATCCCATATAATGAAAATACAATACTGCTCCCAACACTCTTCTAGATTCCAGCTCTAGGAGGCATAAATAAGTGTTCCCAACACTCTTCTAGATTCTCGCTCCAAGAGGTGTAAGCATAATGCTCCTAGCACTCTTCTAGTTTTAATGATATCACCAAGAAACACACTAGTTTCAAAGGTCACCTACAAACTTGACGATTTTCTAGAGATCACTAACAACTCTCTAGTTTTTAGATTAACTAGAAAACTAATATAATTTTACAATGTATTACAATGAAGCACAGGGAAAGATGAAGGCTTTTATATCAACATAAAAGATCTTCCCAAAATGAAAGACAATGGCCATATAGATATGCAGATTGAAGTTCATGAAAGATAGATGGCAGTTTATGCTCTTGGCCATAGGTGGAAGGATTTGCATAAGGTTAGGCTCATATAAAATGTCTTCCTTCACCACCTTTGAATCGTCCCAAATTTTCTCCTTAAATGGCTTCTTCATACTTTCAACGGTTAGAGAAGATGGGTTCCATTGAATGCAGAAACAAGAATAACATTGAATGAGTGAGACCATTTGAATTTTTTGTCCAGGCCTTTTTTATTTGTCTTGAGCTATTGCATTGCTATTGAAAGAGGAGGATGAGATGCTTTAAAAGGTGTTCCTCATTTGACTTTTCATAGCTTTAAAGAAGCCAAAAATGGTGATTGATATAAGTTTGAATAATAATGGCTCGAGTGTAGATGCTATTTGAATGCTAGTCACATAAAGTGAGCTTCCTTTGACAAGTAATGGCCTCTCTTTGTCTGCATTTGTCTTCCATAAGTTGTAAATGAATTCTTCCATAGGTTTTTCTATTAGTTGAACTTCCATAAGAATGATTTTTCTGTTGTAAGTAGCAAGTGAACTTTGAACGGCGCAAATGAAGTCGAACTAATTGATAAACAAACTTTGCTTTGTCTGCTTAAATTCCTTTAGAATATTTATCTATTAGTCGATCCTTCGTGTATGTGCTTTGTATATTGTAAATAATAGACTAACTCTTGGTGGCGCTAATGAAGTCAGTCAGATTGATTAACAAACTCACCTTATATGAATAGACAAAGTGTGATGTTCTTCCTTTGTTTTTCATTTATTTGTGGGAGGTGGTAGACAAAGTTTTCTTTGTTTTGCTCAAACAAATGAAGTATATGTAACGCCCCGCCCTCCTGGGGTCGTTACTCCACTTTACACCATAAATCCACATGATAATACCATGATTTTTCC